>JAQGAY010001942.1:0-12200 GCA_034698085.1 Polydesmus angustus
ACGAGCGCGAGTTAACTGTTGTGTCAAAAATATAAGGAGGGAGAAAAATAGGGGTTTGAGAAAAAAAATCAGTGTTGGAAGTGTTGACATAAAAAGGGTTATCTATCCTCACCATGTTAGTTTTCTTCATTTTATCAATAAATTTGTCGAGATAATGAGATTTTGTAGTATAATCTGTTACAGTGATTGAGTGCAATGGCCGTTGTTTGTGTTCACTTTTTTTATATTATAAATGTGTTTTGCAGTTGTAAAGTTATAGTTGGTTAATTTATATTGTTTACAATTTTCTTTGTATGTTTTTTTTTTAATATTCGGTTTAATCTTCATTTTGGAACGCAGCTGATCTTCCAATGCTTTAAATTTAATCATAGCTATTAAATAAGCTTAGGTACTGATGATTTATTTGGCTCATGTTTAAATGGAAATTCAAAACCGCGCAAAAAAAATTAATTTTGTTGGAAAATATGAGAAAAAATAAATATTAATGAATGAGAAATCCATTAATATAAAATTAAAAAAAGAAACCTGCGTTTGTGTTTATAATATAGATTTTATTTATTTATTTTTTTAATAACTTTGTTAAATGCAGGTATGTAAAAAATAGAAATTAATGTTTTTTTAATATTATTTTTAATTGCAGTCAATAATGGGGAAGTGGCGAAGGAAACTTAATCCTTTAAGTTTAAATAACGGTCATCCGGAGAATGACGACACGGTGATTCCTCTACGTGCAATCGTCAACGGTACAAAGTCACCCTCGCTATCGCCGAGTATCACGGCAAATGGTGGTGGACCAAAGATGAATGGCAATAGCAACAACGGGCCTTGCAAAACAAATTTCAACGACATGACGCAGATTTATTTAAGCGACTCGGACGTGAAGAAGAAAAAGAAATTGCAACAATTTGACGAGTATCCGACAGTGAGAGATGAAAATCGTGGAGACCGGTGCGGTGTCGGCTTTTGCAAGCCCAAGTTTATGGAATCGTGGGCGAATAAAAAAGTTTTTCTGGCCGTTTTTTGTCTGACTAGTGTTTTGCAGGGCATGTATTATACTTATTTTGTTAGTGTGGTGACCACCATCGAAAAGCTCTTCCAAATTCAGAGCAAAACCACGGGTATCATAATGGCGGCAACCGAGATGGGACAGATCGGTGGCGCACTGCTTCTAACATATTACGGTGGACAAGGACATCGGCCCAAATGGATCGCTTGCGGCATGATCGTGTTTGCCATCGCCTCGTTTCTATGTTCTCTACCCCATTTTTTATATGGTTCGGAACTCCTACAAAATGTTCACGTGAACGGAGCCTTAAATCAATCTCAGCTAAATAAGCTGATGCTGTGCGTGTCAAAACCCATGTCTTCTTCATCTTTTTCCAACGTTGATTTGCGAGCTACAAACTCCTCGTCAACGTTCCAGTCAGTTATGGACAGTGGTTTGTACGCGCCTTCATTTGATAATACCACACCACCCCACTCGTTGAGCTTTCATCGCGGCGACGCCGAGCATTGCTTATCAGTGGATACGGAAAATCATGACCGAATTACAAAAATTGTTCTTACCATTTTCTTCATCAGCTTACTATTTATTGGTATCGGTGCAACAGCTGTTTACACCTTAGGCATTCCATATATTGATGACAACGTTGCAAATAGAGACTCGCCACTTTATTTTGGTAATGTATTAATAGAAAAAATTTTTTTTGCTAATTATAAATGTTGCATTATTTATAGGCCATTATTATTATGCCATTTAAACACAGCTGGCAATATTTAAGCAAATAATTATTTATCGTATATTTATTTACGGAACCTTCTTTGATTAATATTGCGACGTTTAGATAAACTAATTACAGTTTGCAACTTTATCAACACATGGTATAAACCATATAAACTGAATAAATTGTTTAATTTGCGAAAATCTACACAGTGTACATAAAGTGTGTACATTAATTTTACAGTATTAAAATGGTATACTTTATATTGTTAATTTACAGTAAAATGCAAATTTTTCCTATTATTTAAAGTAGCTCATTTAAATAAATATTTTCTTAACTGAATAGTTTGTAGATTCCATTTATTTGCTAGTCAGATGGCAGATATTTTATTAAATTTCAAATGTATTTTGAGTTGCTGTAGTTGTGTTGTTTTTGGGTTTTTTTTTTTTAATTTTTGAAATTTAATTAAAATTTCACATTTTTTTTTTTAGCCATAACTATAGGCGTAAGAATTCTTGGACCTGTGTTTGGATTTTTGTTGGGATCGTTTTGCACTAGTTTGTACGTAGAACCATTCGGTGAGCCTGTTTTCCTAACCGTTTATTTTTTTCTTTAAAAATAAATTGTTTAATTTTTTTTTGTTATTGCAGTGGTTCCGATCTTTGATAGCAAAGATCAACGATGGATCGGAGCTTGGTGGTTGGGACTTTTTATTGTAGCAGCAGCTCTGATGGTATCTTCATTGGCTATGTTCGCGTTTCCCAAACAACTTCCAGTAAAACGGAAAAAATCTTCTGCAGGGGAAGACAATAATAAAGCTGACAATCATCAGATAGCAAATATTTTTACAAATAATCATCACAGTGAATCGCGTTTGCCACCGCCTAACTTAAAGAAACCAAGTCTCAAAGGTAACATTACGATGTTTTTAATACTTTTTTTGAATTCAAAATTGGCGTATATTGTACTTTAGTTTGTATCAACACATTTGAAAATAGAAAAGCACTTTTTTTTCGTCTTAAAGAAATTATTCTTGAAATTGGTGAAAATGGTCACTGTGCTTTATTGAACGAAAATGTCATTGCCTATCGTGATTTTCGATTAATGTTTTTGACTAGTAAAACTGTTTAGGAAAATTAATTGAAGAATAGAAATTTGGGACATTTGAATGATTTTTGCCACGTAAATTAGCTAAAAGTTAAAAAAAACTTCCATCAAAATTATTTTGTAAATTAAGAATTTTCTTAGTGAGATTACGTGATAAGAAATTTCTTTAGATATCAGTAGTTGTAGTTTATTTTTAATTAATTGTTCAATGAAATCAAAATTCTTACTATTGTAGCACAGTGATTTTTACTGCGTTTTGTAATTTAATGTTGTCCAGTAAACTATTTAAAATTATAAATATTGTAGATCGTCTTTAAATCTTTTTTTAATCTCTTCTCCCATTTCTTATTTTCTTTTATCTGTCTGGCAAATGGGGCTTTGGGGGGTACTGTACATCCTGGTACATGTACTTAGAATCAGAAGTGATGGACAAAGCTCCTCATTCGATGATCGGACAAGAAAAGGTGATAACTCGGCCAGAGCACAATTGTCATCACATATTTGAAGGAAAAAACAGTAGGCATTAATGAAAAACTCCGACTTTTAAATTTGTATCAATCAAGTTGTATTTAATTTTGCATGAAACAGTGACCATTTCTATTATAGTTTGGTGATAAAAAAAATATAGGCATATAATTTATTATTAGGTTTTGTTATTTTTTTTTTTAAAGTTCTGTTTAGTTTATATGTATTTTTAATATTATTTTGGAGGGATTCTGATTTGTTTTTTTAGAGGTTTGGACGAAAAAGTTAGTACGTTAAAACTTATTTTCAGTTTTTAAGTTCGGTGAATGCATATTTTCTAAAGTTAGTGTTTTACGTGTACAGTACTTTGTAAAAAAGGTTATACTGTATTATTATATCGGGCATAATTATATACTGTATACAAATGTACATTGTATAATTTTTTTTTAACTTTATGAATATTTTGCAACTGATTGTGTTTATGATATCGGTGTAATATTGCCTGATGACCTGCGCCAAATTATTAATAATAATATTGATTAAGCAATGTTATTATTGATTTTAATGCATCTCATTTGGTGGGCAGTGGGCACCTGTATAGTGATTTTTAAAGATTTTTGTAATGTAATTTCATAAAATAATTTTATGTGAGAAAAAATTAGTAAGCCCATTTTAATGTTTGCCTCAAAAAATGGGCATCTTTATCACAACGACGTTATGTTATTTAAGTTTTTAACTTCAAATTCTATAATTTAAATTCTATAATTTAAATTTTATTATTGGTATAATATAATTATTGGGTCTTTTTTAATCTTTATTATTATTTATTTTATTTCTGTTTCAATGCGAGTTTTACCAACTCAATTAATTATTGGAGGATATTATGCATATAAATGGGTATTAATTTTTTAATTTGATCCCACAACTTTCATAAAATTAATGTATTATTTTACTACAGTATTATTATTTTTATGCAAATTGGGCGATCACTGTTGAAGAAAATATCTTTTTAGCATTATGGAGCATTTAATTTTATATTTTTGAAATTGTTGTTGTTGGTTTCGTTTTTGCTGTCCCATTCTGGCCGACCTAACTCAGGTTTTTGAATTAATTTTGTAGTTGGTTTTTTTTTTTTTTGGTTTTTCATAAAAAAAAAAGTTTTTATTATTAGTTTTTTTTTTTACATCTAATTTGGCCGATTTGATAATTGCCGCGATTGCTAATCTAGACTCTAGTATTATGTTCTTGATTTTTTAAATTACTGGTAGCAATATTTTTGTATTATAGTACTTGCTTTGTAAATTAGTTTTTTTTATTATTATTTTGCTTTGCCGCACATAACGATGGAAATTATTTTTTAGAAGGTTATGCAATTAACGTATTCTGTGCTGGTATGTCAAAATAGGTGTTGATGTTATTGAATAAGATTATACTGTGTTTTGCTTGTTTGCGATGCTTATACTTAAAGAAATTCTGTTTAAAAATATGAAAACTTTAATGATATTATTGTAATATAATATTGTCAATTTTTGTTGTGTTTGTTTCCAATATAGTTGTCAACATGTTGAAAACGTTTGCTTTAATGTTAATATTTCTATAAAATAAATTAATAATTCTGACATTTTTTTCAGATTTTCCTGTTGCGTTAAGAAGATTATTAAAGAATGATATCTTGTTGTGCCGAACTGCAAGTAGTGTGTTACATATACTACCAATCGCTGGTCTTTATACTTTTTTGCCCAAGTATATTGAAAACCAGTTTCGAATGACTCCAGCTAAAGCAAATATGATTTCAGGTAATTTTTGCGTTCAAGTGGCAATTAAAGTTTTAAGCAACTTATAATTTATTTTTTTCCTTATTTGGTTAATAGGAATAGCTGGCATATTAGTTATGGGAGTTGGCATATTTGCTAGTGGAACGTTCATGCGTCGTTATAAACCTAATCCTAGGTTTGTCGCAGCGTGGATCGCAGTTACCGCATTAGCATATGCTATTGGCATGATAATTCTTATGTTTCTTGGATGTCCGTTAGACGATCTTGCCACTCATCCGAATTATATTCCGTAAGTTAATTAAAAGTCAAAACCTTGCTTGGTATTTCTTTTACAATTATATCTTGACGTTATTTTTAGTGATATTGGACAGAAGATGGCGTGCAATTTATCTTGTGATTGCAACAAAGACGTATTTGCCCCGATATGCACAAGCGAAGGAATATCGTTTTATTCCGCATGTCAAGCTGGATGCGAATCTCACTTACTCAATCAGACAGGCACAGAAACTGAAGAATTTGTAAGTTTTAAGTAATACGTACATAAGTTTTACATAAATATTAATTTTATAAAATCGTTATGGTAGTTTATGAACTGCTCATGTCTAAGTCCTGGTGTCACAGCTAAGCCTGGATTTTGTCCATTAAATTGCGACAATTTTGTTTGGTACATTTGTATTTTTTCGTTGTTTGTACTTATTCATTCAACTTCTGAAGTCGGTTCGATGTTGCTAACTTTAAGGTAACAATTACATTATTGTAATTTTATTAAAGATGGTTAATATTATTGTTAATTTTTTGAATTGAAGGTGTGTTGATCCAAAAGATAAAGCCATGGCTCTCGGCCTCATCTCGTTTGCTATTGGTTTATTTGGTAATTAGATTTGTGACGAAAATAATGCTTTGTACGTGACAGATAGAAGAGTAGTTTATTGAAAATGTTGGTATTTTTTAAGGAAATGTACCGTGCCCGATTATCTACGGAGCTGTTGTTGATTCTGCTTGTTTAATTTGGGACGAAATTTGCGGGAAACGAGGAGCGTGTAAATTATACGATCCGTCATTGTTTCGTCTATTTTTTCACGGTAAAATTCATTTAAATTTGTTTTGTTGCCATATTTTTTTTAATTTAAAATTTGTAAATTAGGAATGACTGGAGCAATAATGTTTATTGCATTTATTGTTGACGTAATTGTCTGGTATAAAGCCAAGCACATTAAATTTACTGACGAAGATGCGGTTAAAATTCCGGAAGAAATGGTACCCATGAATTGCGAATCTCAACCTCAAATCGAAAATCAGGTAAATTAATTTTAAGAAATGCATTTTTTTTTTTTTTAATTTAATAAATTTTTATTTTGAATCTTTTAGGTTGGAAGCACAATATAGAACAACTTCAGATATAATAAGTATGTGACTCAACTTTGTAAGAAAATTTATAAAATTATAAATAATCAAGACTTCAGGTATATTATTTGTAACATAGAAGTTGCCAAGATTTTAATTCTGTACTTAATTTTGTATATATTTTAAAATTGTAAATGAATGTGATGGGTTGTTGTTAAAGTAGTCTAGAGAAATAATTATACGCGACTGAAGAAATAAAAATGGATGGAACTTTTTCACATCGGCAGGGAAAGATTTGAACAGTCTAATTACCTTTGACAGCTGCTGTGCTAACCATTTAAACGAAACAATTTGTATAGGAAACGAACTAGCAAGATAAATATATAAATGAGAGAAAAATATGAATCCCCCCCAAATTAAGGGCCAATCTAAATGCGGTGTATCTAGTTACCTGATTTTTTTTTTTTAATTTAAGAAATTAGAACTTTTTACAGTCGTTAACATTTCAATTTTTTTAATACACAGTGTTTTTTTGATTTGGATAAAATAGTTATACTATTTTGAGATAAGTTAAATAGTTTAGATTTTAGTCTAATAAACATTTGGTGCTGGCACCTGCATCGATGCTTATGATAGATCTATCCCTGTTTTATTGGTCAATTCTGGCGAAGTTTTCAAATATCAGAAAAGTTGACCGATTTTGAGTTTAGAATTTAGTTTTAAGGATTTTACTAATCATGTGAAACAGCTGCCGGACGGCTAACGCTTTTAATTATTTACAAGGTGTAGTATTTCTATTCAGATAAAATTATTACCACGGTCGAAATACTAAAGTGCCACATTTCCATTTATGTTATACAGTACATTTGTTTTTAATTTGACTTAATTTATATCAGTTTTACAAATCAAGACGGTTTAAATGCCTTAATTTTGCTGGAAATGTTTATAATAATATTATGATTTTTAGTCATTACCGGTACCGTATATAAAAATGTTAAAATTAGTGTAGTACAGTGATAAAATTCAACTACTGTTGCGTTGCAGTGCAATTTTTTTTATTATGTTATTTGTCTGTGCTTTAGAAATTTCAGTAGAAATATGACACTGGCTGCCCCCTTTATTGATTTTATACAAATAAATTGAAAACTAAATTTTTACAATTACTGTACCTTAAAAATTTATACGACGATAAAAGTCATTCATAAATGCGTTAAATTAAAGAAAAAGTACTTTTTATAAATTTTAGAGAAATTTATGTCAAAAAAAAAAAAAAATTTAAATGGAATATTGTATATTAAACTGTTGTTATTGTAAAAGGCTTTAACCTTCCTTATAAAAAGTGAAGGTGAAAATTATATAAATCATGTAGCAAATTTAATTGTAAATAATTACAGTATTAATGTGATTGCATGTATATGTTAGAATATAAGCGTTTAAAATTGCTATATAAAACCGGTGTGTCGGATGACAAAAGAATGTTTTAGAACCTGATAGTGCAAAAAAAAAAAATACGAGCGATTGTCATTAATTAAATTAAATACTGTTTACAAAAGTTTTATGTTCAATTGTTGATATTTAAATTTAATCATGATTTAATTTAAGGCTAATAATCGTCATCAGGGTTGCTAAATTTTAGTGGATAATAAAATTTATTGATATTCAATAATTATATTGATTTGGAAATAATAGAAGTAAAATAATAATTAAACTTTTCATCGTTTTCATTAATTTATACTAGGTAATTTAATACTGCTACGTCACTATTGTTGTTGTCTTTAAAACACTATTAGTTTTTGCGCATCATAGCTCGCGCAACTTCTGCTAGAATTCGTTTTCGCAGGGGAAAATTTAAATCGCAAGTCAAATTTCATTTTGTGATCTGGAAATTAGAAGCTTCAATTTGTTATACCGGTAATTATAAATATTATTAAAACTTATATGATTAAAATTTTATTTTTGTCATAATATTTCTTAAGGCTGTCAAAGTTGTATGAAGTTATGTAAGTGAATATTTTTTTTGAATAACTGATACGTACATGTAGCCTACCACGATATACGTTAATTATACAGTATAATTATTATTTGTAGATTCAACATGATAACTCGTCGTATGAAGCGTGCTCTACCATTAACAAGTATTAAGGATGAAAATGTGGAATGCAATCAAATACTAGTAGGAGATGGTAAACCTAGCACCCCGGATAAACCAAAAACTGTATTTCAGAAAACAGCAAAGAAGATAAAACGAGAAGTTAAAACTGAAGATGTGGAAAGCAATCAAATACTAGTAGGAGATGGTAAACCTAACACCCCGGATAAACCAAAAACTGTAGTTCAGAAAACAGCAAAGAAAATAAAACGTGAAGTTAAAACGGAAGATGTAGAAATCTGTATAATATTTTGCTTTTATTAATTATTATCGATTTGAAGTTAGCAATTGTTTTTATTGGTAGCAAATAAGTTGCTGGTCGATTCTAATTATTTGGTTGGTGCACACATATCTGCCGCAGGTTAATTTATTGATTTTATTTTAATAGTTGTGTAACTAATATTTTAATTTTGCATGTGCAATAGGTGGTTTGCAGAATGGGCCAATCAATGCCGCTGCTATAGGTGCTAAATCGTTTGCATTTTTTCTGAAATCGCAAAGAACTTGGAATAGTAAACCTTTGGAGGAGAAAACTATCGTAGCTTTTAAAGAACAGTGCCAAAAACTTGGTAATATAATGGAAACTTATTTATTATCTTATTTTAATTGATTATCCATACATGTACCGTAACATATGTGATGTTTAGGATTTACGTCAAAATGCATTTTACCTCACGGTTCGTATTTGCTCAATTGTGGTTCATCTAAACCAGAGGTTCTTGAAAAAAGCCGAGCGACTTTAATAGACGAATTGCAACGTTGTGAGAAATTAGGAATAGAGCTTTATAACTTTCATCCAGGTAATTTATTTATAATTACATGTTGAGAACAAGAACGAATTTTCATGATTGGTAATATAATTTTTTTAATAAAAATTAAAAGTTGTAATTGTTCGTAATTGCTCTCTGGTTGCCAACACCTGTTTGGTTTATTAAGATGACTTTGATATTAATTTTTAAGGTTCTACTTGTGGGGACATTCCAATTGATGAATGTTTATCAAAGATTAGCGAAAGTATCAATCTGGCTCATGCTCAAACTAAATTTGTTATCACTGGTATCATATACAAATAAACGATTGTTTAAATTATTTTTCTTTTAACACATTGTTTTCCTTGCATGAAGTTGTAGAAAATATGAGCTGTCAGGGCAATACCGTTGGAGGAAAATTTGAAGAACTTCGAGATATAATAAACATGGTCAAAGATAAATCAAGAGTTGGCGTGTGTTTCGATACTTGTCATGCATTTGCAGCTGGTACATATTTTAAACGCGCACCTGTGAACAACGATAAATTAATATACATGTATTGAATACGGTAACTACTTTAGGACATGACGTTTCAACACCGAAAGGATTTGACAAAGTGATAAAGGAATTTGATGATGTTATTGGATTAAAATACTTAAAAGCTTTGCATCTCAACGATTCCAAAGGTGAAAAATATGTTATGTTTTAAAAAATGTTTTGGTTTTTCATTTTGTGCATAAGATTTTATTTTAATTTTTTTTTTACTACTGGTATTTTGAATTTCAACTTTTGGAAACTTATTTTTAACAAGAACTTTTTTGTTCGGTTTGGTATTTAAGGAAAGTTGGGGTGTCATTTGGATCGACATGAAAATTTAGGAAAGGGATACATTGGAAAAGATTGCTTTGCATTTATTATGAACGATTCGCGTTTTAAAAATATTCCACTAATATTAGAAACACCTTGCGACGACGATAGTGTCTATGAAAAAGAAATTAAAATGCTATTTTCAATGGAGAAGCAGAGCAATGCGTAGGATTGAAGATTGCAAATGGCTATTTGTACATATACAGTACTGCAATTTAAAACATTTTTTTTTAACATTGATTTAAAAAAAATTATTTTTGTATTTTTAAAATCATGAAATAGCTGAAGTGCATTAAATGTTTCGAAATTCGAATTATTATTTCTGTTTCTGTGTACATGTATTGTGTTTCGATATTTGTTTGGTTAGTGTCATTTTTGGATAGGGTACTTGCGCTGGGTTTATTATTTTGGTATGCAGCAGCTGTCTACATTTTGCGGGGCGCTTTATAATAATTATTAGTATTAAACAAATAACAGGTGCAATTTTTGTGTTTTGCACTTTTGGTTTTTCATATTAGTACTGATCGATGAAAGGTACGATGATTCTTTCTCTTTTCAGAATTCTGTTTTGGACAGAAATTTTTCTTTTCCGTGGGACTGGAGTTTTATCGGACCTAATATACTGCAGTATAATATATTATATTATTTTTAATTTAAAATATTTAGAACTTAAGTATTTTGTTATTTCGTATTTAGCCGGCGACTATACTGGAAAGATTATAGATGTAAATATCAATGCCACCATGAAAAATAATACATACCTGTTTTGCAAGGACTCCACTTACAAAATTCAAATCACGTTCACACCCGGTATTGTATATATTTATTTGACATTTTTTTAAAATTATTGTGGATTTGTTTTGTTATATTTGAATAGACATTATAATCATTGTGTCAGTCATAATGTGCGACTTTAAGAATATTATTCGTACTAATATTAAGTCTACTAACGCAACTTTTAAATACATTTTATGTACTTATGCAAGCTTGCCATGAAAGAAAATACAAAATTGGCTACTAGTAGTTTATTTTTTATTCGATTTTCAATAGGATATAGCCTATAGATAAAAGCGTTTGAAAAGTTTAGTTTTAGAAATCTGAAATATTCGTTTTAAATCTATTAAGTTTAATATCATTCCTTAATTACATGTATTCCTTTGAAAATGAAAGTGGCTATCGAAATAAATACATTTACAACGAGGGATTGGAAAAGAAGGGTTAAGCGAACTAGATAGAAAGGATCAATTGGGTACAATTGCCTTGCATGCGGTCTCCTTGTCAATACAGTAAGGAAATTAGAAAATTGCATATTGAGTGTAATGTGTACTGATAGAAAAAGTGTGTAAACTTACTGTTTGCTTGACACATTTTAAGTTGTAAAGCGAATTTATTGTAATAGGAGAATTATCAATGTTGCGCTTTTAATATCTGTACTACAAATTCAACTATTTGCTTCCGGTATACTCTACAGGCTGTAGGCCTATGTGATAATTGTAATACTATATCAATCGCCAGACTTTTTGAGTGGGGTCAGTTAATTTTAATTATCAGTTTTTTATTTATTTATTTTACCCTGATTTTTAAATTTTTTGTAATTACAACTTGCCATGGGAAAAAATGCGACACTATCCTCACCCCTGGAGATCCATTCAATACACTACAGTAGTAATTCGTAAATGTAAAAATTGTTATGAAAATATGACGGAAATAGACCGTATCACTTTTTATGACCCAGCATTTTTAAAACTCTGTTAAGCAGGAGGAAAATACATTAAAAATGGAATTAAAAGGCACTTATCTTATAAGTAAATTTTAAATACCTTTTTATGGCCCCCCCCCCCCCCCTATTATCCCTGAATTCCCTTCTAAGAAATATTCACTCTTTTCACAAATTATAATGATTTATTTTGTAAGTGAAATTACCACAAAAAAAATAATAAAAAAACAAAACAATGCAATTAATATGCAGACTTTTTGCTTCTACTGTATTTCTATTAGCATTCAACTTTCATTTGCTTTCAAA
>JAQGAY010001943.1:0-12198 GCA_034698085.1 Polydesmus angustus
TTTTTTTTTTAATAACAGGCGGAAATTGGATACTTACATTTCGGACACCCGGGGTATTTATTTTTTTATTGTTTATACTCGTATATTAGTCTTAATTTAAGAGTTTGTTAATTAGCTGGAGCCGACATTAAAGAAATGAAATCCAAAACTTTTGCCGACTTGTTAATGGGATCCTCTTTAAGTGGGCCTAGTTTGCAAGACCTGGCAAAATCCTCCAAACCCATTATTGCAGCTGTTAATGGATATGCGGTAATCATATTATTTACTAGTACATGTAATTAATAAAAAAACAATTAATATTCAAAGACAAATTTTTTTAAAAAAAAATACCGGTATCATAAAAAATTTGTTAATTGATTGGGAATTAATAATTATTAAAATAACAATAACATTAATTAAAACAAAAATTTTAGTACAGTAATTATAAAATTTATATTATTAACAATTATTATTACTACTGTATTATTATTAACAAAACTGTCTAATGTTAGAATTCAATCAAATCTTTAAATCTAAAAAATGCAAAATTTATTTTTTAGTCATAATTTTTTTCAATTATTTATTTACTTAATATTTAAGTAATTTTGTCATTCGTTGGATTTGAAATTTTAATGTAAACAAGTAATAGAGTGTGTGGTTAAGTTTTTTTTGGCTCTTTCTTATGCTTCATTTCTTATGACGTAAACATTTGAATTTTTATGTTTATTATAAAAAATATCTTTAAAAAAATTAATTATTCTTAAGTACCGGTAAGAATTTTTATCTTACATAATTATGTAATAATAATTATTTTAATGTCGTCATAAGCACAAAAAGACTGGACTGAAATGTTTAACCGCAAACTCTCTAGTAACTGAATTTAAGAAAAATTAAACAAAAAACTTAGAAATTCTGCAATTTCTGCAAACAATTAGTTTTATAAAACAATTTAATATCAAAATAATTCAAATATAACTTTGTAAAATTTTATCAATAAAACTGCCCCATTGTAGTAACTTTTATTCTAACAACATAGTTATTTTAAATTTGCAGTTGGGAGGCGGATGTGAATTGGCAATGATGTGCGATATTATTTACGCTGGAGACAAAGCCGAGTTTGGACAACCTGAAATATTAATAGGGGCAATTCCAGGTACATTTAAAACTGTATGACTTTATTAAACAAAATTTGGTGTAAGATTGAATAATTTCGAGCAAAATTATGTATATTATTTTAATTATAGGTGCTGGAGGTACACAGAGGTTAACCAAATTAATAGGAAAATCTCGAACGATGGAAATGGTATTGACCGGAAATAGAATTAATGCTCAAGAAGCGGAGAAATTAGGTAGGCCTACTCTACCGTCAACTTCTCTTAACATAATAATATTATCCACGGAAGAAGTAGACCTATTAATTACTAAAAATATTTACAGGTTTAGTGGGACGTGTTTTCCCAGCCGATCAGGTTGTGAATGAAGCCATTAAATTAGGCGAAAAAATCGGAAAACTGTCAAAAATAACAGTTGCCATTGCAAAAGAGAGTGTGAACGCCAGTAAATAATATATTTTTTCAAATAAAACGTTTTTCGCATGTTTTATTAATTTTCGGTGTAATTATTATAGGTTATGAATTGTCTTTGCAAGAAGGACTTCAGTTTGAAAAAAAATTATTCCAATTGACATTTGCAACAGTAAGTTATAAATTAACTTAGAATGATAGTGCTAGGTAAATTTGAAATGCAACAGGAAGTTGTAAACTTACTTTGAAGCAACTGGATTTAACAGATTAACAATATATTTTAGGTCCATTTAAACATAAAAGCAATTAATGTTAGGGCTCCAAATTCTGAGCTCTAATTGAAATTAAGTGGAGTTTTACTCATGGTCAATTGCCTCATTTATACTCACTGTTGTTCTCAGTTTTCGTCAATGTTAAATTTATTTGGAATTTCAGATTCATTGAAAATTTTTCTTTGAGAAGAACTGAGAAAGGGGTTATTAACCTGTTATGATTTTGACTTTCTTTAACTTTGTTACCCTAATTGCGAGAGGGCAAATATGGATAGCAAAGAAAACAGCTATTTTTAAACTTAATTATTTTTGGGTTTAGCTACTTTTTAAAATTTTTCATACCGGTAATGTTTTTTTTTGTATATCAACATGTTTTGATTTCTCTAGAATGACCGAAAAGAAGGAATGACTGCTTTTGTAGAAAAACGACCCGCCAATTTTACCGACAGTTAATTCAATTATTCTGTAGGTCTATTAATTTTAAATAAAATTAATGTTTTAAACAACGTAGTTTTGCCTTTAAAATAAATAACATGTTACGCAACAACATTTTATAATCAGTTTCGATTAAAAAAAAAATAAAAACAAGAAGTAAAAATGCCAGTGCAATCGATTTAAAACTATCAAATAAGAAATTTTAATAAATTTAAATTATTAGACAGGGTGATTTTATAAATAATAAATTACGAACAATGTGTTTACAATTAGTAGATTAAGAAATTGTTTTTGACTACCGGTATATGACTATACAGAGTGCTGATCAACTTGAGGAATTTTAGCAAGAATGGCTATATCCAACTTTAAATCAACAAGTTTGGATGCAATAATTTTTTTTTAAATCTGATTTTTTAACTCTTTAAGTTACAATAATTGGCCAAAATATTTTAATTCTTTATTTCCTTTTATGAAACTCTGCCATTTATTTTTCGGTTTTGACGATAAAAATTAACCCAAAAAGCTTCTGAATTCATTTATTGCTATTTGTGTAGGCAGCTTACAAAATGTGAAAATAAATTACGATAAATTCAATACCGATATAGCTTCGAATAAAATATAAACCGAAAGAAATACGGTAATTAAAAAAAAAATTGCATCCAAAACGTTGATTAAAATTCAAATTGTCAAACTAAACTTCTGTATAATTATTATGCTGTCTTTTGTAGTATCAGTACAATGTCATATACACTCAACTTAATAAAACACATCAACAATTAAGTTACAACATTCTTCGGCAGAATAAAGATGAATTAACATTTTGTGAAACATTTTTAAGTGAAACAGTGATTAACTTATAATTATGTATTTACAAAATAATGGTAAAAAGTTGTATGGTAATTAAAGTGCCCATAATATTCTCTTTTACACGTATGGAATGTTTAATAAAATTGGTTACAAATAATTTTTAAAAAATGTTCTACATATATAATATATATATATAATATGTATATATAAAAAAAAGATAATTTAAACAAAATAAAAAGTTTGTTAATTACCAGCGTTTAATTTTGGCGCAACGTTATCTTCTATTGATAGTTGCGGATTTTGATGATCATTAATAGCTGCCAAAACATCACATTTCATTCGTACAAAAAGTTTTCCATTCGTCCATGGATTTTGAAGTTTTAAGGGACAAAAGTCATCTCGAAGACATCGTTCTCGAGCTCCAATCACAGCAACCAAACAAAAATTATTCAATTGTTCATCTGTATAAACGGGACCGGGAGCTGATTCTTTATGTTTCAACACAGCCGCCATTCCTAACTGTTTAATTACCAAATTGATCACTTCTCTCGCAGTTGTTTGGGGTACAACGTGCAATTTCACATTGGCTCCGCTGGCTAAACCAGTTTCATAAGCGGCATAAACCCTTAAAATGCCGGGTTCGACGCTATTTACATTTGGATTACTAACAATATGAGACATGGATTTGGTTTGCAAACAATTATTAAAATTGCCTGCCACGCATTCATTAGTTAAACTTTTGGTCGGTGATTTCAAAGGTGTTAAATCTAAATCGTGAGAATTCAGATTTCCCCCTTCGGATAGACATCGGTGTAACGAAATTTGTTCCGTGGGAAACTCATCACTGGACGCTGAAGAACGTAGACTGGGGACGAAACTTTCAAAATCACTCAACGAATCACTGGCTTCTGATACAGTTACGGTAATATTCTTCACACCAAGTCCAGTAAATGTATCGCTGTAAGATTTCGGAATAGTAGTAGTTGTGCCATTTTTGCCATAAATATTGGAATTCCATTTGCGCTGTTTATTAGGAGAACTTGACGGGATTTGCAAACGAGATTTATTCGTCCTCGATTTCGATCTGGAATGTTCTTGGACAGCCAGGTATTGAACGGAATCGATGCTGTTGGCGGAACAAATGCTCAAGTTGGGACTACGAGTACTACAAGATTGGTTGTAGCTGTTGATGGAATCGGAGGTGGAGCAATAAAGATCAAAACAGTCATATAAGACGCTAACAGATATTCCTCCGTTACTTAATTTATCACGAGCATATGTTAGCACATCCATGATCCATCGCATTCCTTTCCAAGTATTGTCCATTTGCCCTTGAATTTCATGCAATTGATTTAAGCGTTGTTTGGCCACAGTCACCTCACTCACAGAAAAGGCCTGCATTTTTAAAAAAAATGTATAATTGAAAAATACAACAACTTACTAACAATTTCGAAAGTGCCTATTACTCTACCTCACGGTGATTATGTTGAGCCATTATAGTATCCATTTCCAAAATTGAGGACAATCTAGAATACCGGTTGATAAACTCGTGTTGATAGGTGCTCATATGAACTATTAAAAACAACAATAAAAATTAATAATTTGGTTCTCGTAATAAAAAGTGTCTTATTACTCATTTCAAATATCTGTACGGGTAGAGAAATATATCCCACTCTTGTCGTAAATTCATCACTGAGACCAGGAACCAGACAAACTTTTTCCACCGATGGTAGTATTAAAAGAAATGATACTTGTTGATTAAGTTCGATAACCTCTATATCGTACAACCGATGCTGCATAGCCTCTTCTTTATTTATTTTCAATAAGTTAAATAAATGTTTGACGGAAGAAAATAACTGCCTTCCAAATTGCAATTGAATTTCACTAAGACATTTGCTGTTGTTGTTTCTGCGATTGAAACTGGCTTGTTTCGTTTCTTTCTCACTAAAATTATCACAACTTCCACTTTTGTCGAAATCTTCGTTCAAATCTGCAGAAACGATCGAGTCAATTGATTGGTATTGTGACATGGCAGTAAACCATTCCCATTCTTCACTGTAAAAATAAAACCGATTGTAATTTAATTCATACGGTAAATAATTAATTCGTGTAAATTACCATGAAACATGAGGATTATCCCTGATTTTAAAATGTGGGGGGACATTTGGTGTTTTACTAGGAACTAAAACTCGAATCAAATCCATGGAACTTCTGGTTTTCAGATATCCCAAGTAGAGACCTTTCCGCAGTGGATGAGAACTCATCTGACTATACTGAATTTGTTCCTATTAAAAAACAAACAATTGATGGATTAAAAATATTTCAGCCAAAAGTAATCTATGTCTCACAGAAATAGATGACAAAAGCAATTCGCTCGCTGTTGTTTCAGCGCTCGAAGTTGTGACTTTTCTAAGTAGTTTGCTGATTGGGGTCCATCGCATTGATAAAGCCGTAATAGTTTTGACGTCTTTGACATTGCAAATTGTACTGATGACAATCGTTCCATAAGAATCCTTCAGTGGCTTATAAAAAAACTGCCCGAGATCATGAACTCCTAATACGGTCTTCGCAAAGTCATTATTAGCATAATAAACTGGTATGGCATTTTAATTAAAACTCTTTTATTACCTGCATCTGCGCTGCGGCTTGTAAAAGTCGGCTACGAAAATGAACTGTAGATGAACTTAAACTTTTATCCATATCTTGTCTCAATGATTTTACATCATCCCAAGTACAAGCCACCTTAAAAAATTATAATTTTAAAAGAAAGTCTATTGAAAGAAAAGGATAAATTTATGTGGAAATACCTTCATAACCCAATGAAAATCTGTATGAAGAGTATTTGGATAGGTTTCATCCACTTCTACAACAGGTAAAAAATCTTCTGTAGTCACTAAAACTCGATCTTCGTTATATAAAACAGTAGCCATAAATACACCTCTGTAAAAAATAAATCACTTAATATAAAAAATATTAATTTATGTTTTTAAAAAAATACCTTTTTAAATGCTTATAAAATTTTGGAGCGGGTGTAAATAAACTTTTTATGCTCTTTTTTACTTGAATTTTTCTTTGCTGAGCTGGCGTATCATTCTGATCAGTAATTCCTTTTAAATAAATTAAAATAAAAATTAGTTTTTATAATAGCATTTTCAAAAATGCCGATAATGATATTTACCTTTAATCTCGGATGCATATTCAGGTCGAGAATTTTTAATCTGATTAAATAAATCCTCCATGGTATTCAATCGACCAGCTGATCTGGGTTGTCTACCATCAACATCCCTCCACACTACATTTAATTAAAACTATCTTTATTAAAATGTGAAATTTATTACAGTAGTAATTTATACATGCAATATAAACACAAAGTAATCAAATTTTCATTAGGAGGGACTCATAAATATTCTTTGGTTTATCAACCTTAAATAATTAAACCAATATGAGAATAAATCAAATTTTCTTTTTAAATAAACTAGTTAAATAAAATAATTGTTTACCTGATGGAATTGCTGACGTGGGGCAGGAAAGTTTAGGAACACTATTTCCATTAATATTGCAAGCCATTACTCTAACATAATAGCGAACACCAGTATTAAGGTTGTTAATTGAGTATTTTGATGTTCTAAGGTCATAAATGTTAATTGAACCAACTAACGGATCAAAATTTTCGTTACAACTCCATTCCACTAAACATTAAAATAACAGATATAAATAATTTAATAAATAAAATGTAAGCAAACTTGTCAATCTTACCATTGTATCTAGTTACAATTGCCCCATTTTGAAAATCAGGTTCTTCAATTTCCAAACGCAAACTTGTTGTACTTACTACATGCAATATAATAGAACTAGGAGAATCTGGTGGCCCTAATAAAAAAATAATAAAACTGTCCTTTAAAATGTAATAATTACAGTATATCGTAAAATTTTTTAAACTTTTAATACAAAAAACATCAAAATAAAAAACTGTTTGCGGACAATTCGCTAAATTTTTAATCAATTGTCTAAAAAATAAACTTTCAATAACTTTAAATTCTAATTTTAGTTAATATATTTTTTATGATTAAATTTAATATAAAAACTATTAAAAATAAATTCAAATTGTAAACTACTTTAACATTAATTATTTACTTGTTTGTTCCAACCCCAATTGCATTTTCTTCAATAACCGATATCGTCTTTCCCATAACGAAAGCTGTTTTTCATTTTCCTATTATAAATTTTTTTTATAAAAAAAAATCATAAATTTTATTTAAAGAAATTTAAAAAAATTTAAATTACTTTAATTTGAGTCGAAGAAATCGTTCCAATCGTCGACGTATTTAAAAACGAAGTGGTTAATATTTCCAGCTTTTTTTCCGCTTCATTAGCTAATTTCCCTATGCGATTGTTGTAGTTGTCAACTGCACACGATACACGCGTCTTATTAAAATACAGTAGATTGAATTAAACCGTGAACAAATATTTGACTTACTTTTAGTGTTTTCTTTAGCGCCATACGACAGTAACAGTTTAGCCATCGAAACATTTTGAGTCAATACTGCTATATCCAGCGTGTTAAAGCCATCACTGTTTACACTGCGAATAAATAAATGCCATTAATTAAAAAAATATATAATACGAAATTAAAATCATTGCGTTAAAAAAAGAAATACCAAAGAAAAAAAAACTATCGTAACTTTTAACTAGTTAATTTAATTAAATTAAAAAAGCAAATACCTAGGTTTTAAAACCTGACTAAGTCGACGTTTTAAAGCCATGATCGAAGAGTTTCACGAAATGTGATGCGAATGTGTCTACATATAAAAAACTTAAGATAACTAATAAAAAATATAGCTCTAATCCAAACATCTACTTTTTAATGATGGGAAAAAAACGTGTACACGAACGCCGAATCTCCCTAGATTAATTTCCGAAGTTCATCCAGGCACTTCCTAAATCACGTGCCCGTTTCAATCTTACGTCAAGCGGCAACTTATTATTGTTCATTTTAACAGCTAAGTTCATATTGCATGCTCTTTTAACGCTAACATTTCCAGTGACTGATTTTTGTGGCTTAAATTGACCTAATAATTATACTGCTTTTTCTAGTTAATAAATTCCATATTAAATTCCTTTTACAGATAAAAAAAACATTTTACACAATTTATCTTTGGGGATTAAAAAAATAAATTTAATTAGAAAGGATTTAATAAACATTGAATAATTAATATGAGTCGAAATAATTAACGAGACGATAAATAAAACAACGTTACAAATAAGAAATTTATGTATAAAAAGCAAAACTCTAAACTTGAATTAAAAACAGAATCAAAAAAAAAAAAAAAAAAAAAAAACAAGGCCACGCAAAAATCGTAATATAATGTACGAGTAATTAAAAGAGTTGATTAAAAATATCACTGTAATTATTTTTTAAATAAATTCGCTAAGAGTAATTTTTTCGTGCTACCAATTTAATTTTTGAAAGTTCTTAATTACATTGCAGGAAATGTAAAATATCTTAATTAAAATGTTTATAATGCAATGCATATACCGGTATGTGTTTTTTAAATTGTTTTGAATTTTGACGATAACATTTTTGTATTTTTAAATACAAACATTATTTATTTGAAAAAATAATTTTAATGACGATATTTAAATAAATTAAAATTTTGTTAACAATCTTTGGAAATAACATTGTTTCTTCATATTGTGAGCTATATAAATTAATTAAACTACCGTCTTTTCGAGGAAACGAGAGGGTTGTATTAGTCATTATGCAAAATAATTTATGCAAAAACTATAGCTATCATTTTCTATTAGTAAGACAAATTAATTACCGTACTAGTATAGGTAAAATTAAAAAAAAGGGATTCATGTCTTACATTTTGAGATTTACAAAATTGTAAATAATTTAATTCAGCTCTTTTTTTTAAGAACTCAAATACTGTAATCGTTGTAGAAAAAATACGATCTAAATATTATTCATCAGATGCAATTACCATTAAAAGCATTTTAATGAAATATTTCAATTGTGCCATTGCGGCGTCCACCCTCAATTATACTTTTTCAATGAATATTTTGTTTCTATCCTACATATTCTGGTAAATAATAAAATATTTACTGTGAGATTTGCAATAAAGAATAATAAGAAGAAAGAAATGAAATACCTATTTAAATCCACATAAACATTCTCCAAAATTGTCTTCGCCTTCTCCAATTGTTGATGCTCTACAGCAGCGAATAAAGCTGAAAGAAAATTAGGAAAATAAAATATTCATTAGAAGATTTAGACAACAAAAGAAACGCTAATTTAAAAAAAGAAATCCAGGATGATAGTAATAGAAAAATGTTTGCTAAAAAATATCTCACATCTAAAATTTCACTTTAAAACTACTTTTTGAAAACAACTTAGTGCATGTACTGAAAATAAGAAAAAAAACTATGAATAAATAAATGGAAAACCACATTTGTGTAGCGGTTGTTTTTTAAGTGTCCCTAAAATGTAAATTAATTAAAAATAAGATTAATAAAATTACAAAATAAAATCTTAATAATATTATTATTCGAGAAGAAAAAAATGCACAAAAAGCGTAAAAAAAATTTTACTACGGAAAATGCATTGTCTATTTAACAATAATTCTTAAAAGATTAAGTAAGTCGTACTGTCAAAATAATGCGACTTTCGTCTTAATAATGTTCATAATAATTTACCGCAAGACTTCAGATTGTGCGCTCAAAATTTCAATTACCGGTAAGTGCACTTTTCTGTTTTGGAAAACGTGTTTAAATTGAACAATCAAATTATTTTTTTTTTATCACAAATATTAATTTTTTTCTTTGGAAACTAATTGACAGATTTTTTTGGAGCTAAGATACAATATTACAAAACCTTAAAAAATAAAATGGTATCAGTATTTAAAAATCTTGGAAACATTTGCCTTGCAATACTTAATTTCGTAATACTTTATAATAATTTTCGATTTAGTTTCCAGGCACGCATTAACTAGTCGAGGGATTATTGTTTACATTTTTATGTTTCGTTTTTCTTTCAATTGTTTTTTTTGCCTTCTTTTGGCTTATCCGGTGACTCAATTATCTGGGGAAATTAATTCCCAGAACAAAGTTTAAATAATGACAAAGAACACGAAGGCCTGGAATATTATTATTGTTTGTATATACATGTACATCGATTTGTCCTATTAGACGCAACAATACTAATAAATTTAAAAAAAAAATCCAAGTGAAATGGAGCAATTAAAAACCCATTATTTTGTTGAAAAAGTTTTAAGGTCCAATTTATAAAAATAAAAAAAAAATTGAGGGTGCGCTTAGGGCTCCTTCCACTCCTTTATATCTGAAGTTAAATACTGTAGCCCTAATGTCAAAGCGCAAGAGGATCGATCAATAATATAAAATATAAAATTAATAATTAGTCTTTTTTTCATAAATAAAATTATAAGATTCTTGCTAACTTGAATAGGATGTTTGTGTAGGCTACCTCTGCGTTTACTGTGAAATATTTACAGAAAATTTAATGTTATTGTTCATTTTCTTCAAATTACAGTATTTCCTATTTATCACCATACTGTACTTGAATTAAAAGTAAACAAGATAAATATACACGGTGTCAGTAAAAAAACCGTACCCAACTGAAGTAGTATTAAATCCTTTTAATATTCAAAATATTTTAATAAGACATGAAAAAACTTTACTTGAACGACTTTCTTTTAACAAATTTTAATAATTATTATTGTTCTATTTTGTGTTTAAACTATTCTCTTTCAGCCTCAACACACGGAACAAATTATACATTATAGGCCTACCCACTCACCGCGTTACACCGCATTGATTACAGCTTCATCGAAATAATAATTATTGTTCCTGCATACGTTAACTTTCATGTTTCCTTATTTTGTTTTGCAAACTTTTTCTTGCATCACAACCCATATATCACAAATTTAATTGAAGATCTTCTGGGATATAGAAGAAGTGCGGCAATGTATACAGGCATAATACAGGCATGTAGTCGATCAAGCTGTAGGCTAATCGATGCATAACGCATAGTGAGTGGATATCAAATAATAATGCTTGTGTTAAGAGAAGAAATATTTTAAACAGAAAATAGAATAATATTTAGAACAGTTAAAGTTTTTTCCATGTGTTATTAAAATATTTCGATTATTAAAGGAATTTCAGTTGGGTACGTTTTTTTTACGAACTCCGTGTATGTTAACTTTTCTTATGTTTACAGCGTACATGCTTTAAACGGCTTGATATACGGGCCTACATCGGTTCCTGAAAAGTTGGCCGCAAAAACAAAATCCCGTGTATCGAATCATTGCACAAAATCATTTGCATTTTTTTTTCTTCAATTTATTGGCCGTAAATCGAGATATTCTGGGCCGTAAATCGAAACAGTGTCGTAAATAATAAAAGACATTATAGTAAAACGCCGTTTTATCAAGGGGCGGTATAGGTGTATTGTATAAACAAATAAATCGACTGAATGCAAAAAAATTAATTGATTGTAACTTATTAAAATTAGCTATAATAAGCAGAATAAAATGTAATTTTAGGCGTCATTATTTCTGTTTGCTTAATGAAGTTAATTAATAAAAAATAATTATTAATGTTAATGAGAAACAATTATTAATTAAAAGTAAAGTAAAGTAAAGTAAAAAAAAATCAAGGTTTTTAGGTTACACAAGATGATTAAGATAATTAGTAAAATATGATTAAAGTTACCATGCATATGGATGTTGATTTTGTTAAATTTTTCCATTTTTTTTCTATCAGCTTTAGTATATGTCACTCCATCACCTAAACATTCAATACTTTCACGGCTCCATCCTTAAAAAATATTTCATTTAAAATTACGCTAAATTATTATTCAAATTAATATAAAATTTCTCCATCCCCACAAACAAATTTAAATCCATTTCACGCATATTTCGTAAATATAATATTTAATTTACCTGCTCGATTCTTGGTTAATCTGGTATGTAGACTAGATGTGGACTGAAGGTTAGGGTGTAAAGGCCTTTCTAACCGAGATGGAAAGCTAGGTGATGCTGGAATGGATTTATCTTTGGATAAGCCAATATTATTGACTTCAAAACTTGAATCCACCACCAAACTATCAATACTTGTGGCCTTTCGAATTGGAAGGTCTTCACTAAATTGTTTATTAAAAAAAA
>JAQGAY010001944.1:0-12196 GCA_034698085.1 Polydesmus angustus
AATTTTTTTTTTTTTTTTTTTTTTTGCTTTTGAGTGTTATGGAACTTGGCATTTTTTTTTCGTTGGGAATTTCATGGCTTTTTTTTGCAGTTTTATAGCATTTTTTTATTTTTTTTTTGAAATTTTAAGGAACTTTTTTTATTGTTTCGAATTTCATGGCATTTTTTTAGTTTTATGGCATTTTTTTGTTTTTGAGTTTTATGGGTTTTTTTGTTTGTTTTTTAGTTTTATGTTTTTTTTTGTTGGGAATTTCATGGCTTTTTTTTTTTTTAAGTTTTATGGAAATTTTTATTTTTTTAATTTTAATTTTTTGGAATTTATTAATTTTTTTAAATGGATTTTTATCATTTTTTTTTGTTGAGTTTGAATACACTGTACTGGTAATTATGAGCATTGCGTTTACCTCCGTAGGATTCTCCGGTGACGTAGAAGTCGTTGGCTTGAAGTTCCGAAAATAAAGTGAGGAACTGAATAATTGCCTCGTATAAATCGTCCGCCACATCCGTCTCGTTGTTGGCGTATCCGGCCTCATCGTCCGTGAAACTGAATCCTAATTTCAATGGTTAATTCGATTGATCTCGATCGATTGATTGGTCGATCGATTACCTGCTCCTACGGGGTTGTCGAAGTAGAGGAGGTTGAAGGGCGTGCCCCAATTGATCTCTCGGTCGTGGAGGTTGTTGTCGGCGTCGATGACGAAAGGGCCGTTCTCAGCGAACAGGCCGAACATGGAGGACGATCCGGGTCCTCCCTGCAGCCAGATCACCACGGGAGCGTTAGCCGGATCACTCTACATTATAATAGGGAAAAGTCAGAATTAATATTGTATCCATGACAAAGTACACACTGACATTCAGAACATGGAGTGTTCGGATAATAATGGTGTGCACCTCAATAAGTATTCGTTATCTAGAATGCACACTAACTTTACGAACAAACCGTATGTTCGGATAATTGAAATATTTTCTCGTTAATTGGACGATTTTCTTTTAAACTGAACGATATCCTCGTTAATTGAATGATTTTTATTTTATTTAACGATTTTTTTTGGATTGAACGATTTTTTCTCTAAACCTGTACGGCTTTTTGTTTATAAAATTAAACGACTTATTTTTTTTAAATTGAACGATTTATTTTTTTTTAAATTGAACGATTTATATATATTTTTTTTTAAATTGAACGATTTATATTTTTTTTTCTAAAATTGAACGATTTATTTTTTTTCTAAAATTGAAAAATTTATTGATTTTTTTTTCTAAAATTGAACAATTTATTCATTTTTTTTTATCGAAAATTGAACAATTTATTTTTTTTTTTAAATTGAACAATTTATTCATTTTTTTTTCTAAAAATATTGAAAAATTTATTCATTTTTTTTTTCTAAAATTAAACAATTTATTCATTTTTTTTTCTTCTAAAATTGAAAAATTTATTCATTTTTTTTTTCTAAAACTAAACCATTTATTCATTTTTTTTCTAAAATTAAAAAATTTATTCATTTTTTTTTTTCTTCTAAAATTGAACAATTTATTCATTTTTTTTTTCTAAAATTGAACGATTTATTTTTTTTTGTTCAAAAATTTAACTAATTATTTTTTTCTCTAAATTTGAACGATTTTTTATTTATACGAGTAAAATTGAACGACTTACGGTAGTTACTTTTTTTTTTCTAAAACTGAATGATTTATTTTTTTAAAAGTAGAACAATTTATTTTTATTCTAAAATTGAACGTTTTTTTTCCCCCAAAATTTGAACGATTTATTTTTCTTTTAAAATTGAACGATTTTTTTTTTTCTTCTAAAATTGGACGATTTTTTTTTCCTAAAATTTAACCATTTATTTTTTTCTCTTAAAATGAACGATTTTATTTTTTTCCTTCTAAAATTGAACGATTTTTTGGGTGAGATTCACTGGCTTAAATAACTACGAGTCGCGTGTTTACCTCAGCTGGAAAGTACCAGAAGAAGAGGTTCGAGTTGTAGTTGGGGTCCACGGTGAAGTAGCCGCTGTAGCTCTCTCGGCTGGTCCCGTTCAGGGGCCCCACCCGGCTCAAGGTGCGGCCCTCGTCCACCTGCCCCGCGTCGATGTACGGCGTGAGAAAGAGCGGCGTCCCGTAGTCCTCCGCGGGGTCCAAGTCCCCGGCCATGCGCCCCTGGTGGCGGGTGGAGAAGGCCCGGGCTGCGCTCACCATCAGCCCCACTAACAGCAACAGCGACATTAGCTTCATTCTTACCAATTCCATCGCAATCAAATGGCTCACTTAAATTACTTGTAATAGCTTGGAATTTAGATTGTGTTCGTTATCTAAGTGACACACTTCTACACTGATTAGTGTAATCTTTGTTTTTGAACGAAAATAATAATTTATAATTTCGATTTTTATCTATAAAAAAAATAATAATTCCGATTAACCTTTGGATTTAAAGTTAAAATGGCAAGATTCGAAACGAATTTTTTGAGGATTCAAAAGGAATTTTTAAAAGATGCAAAGGAAACATTTAGTGATTTAAAGCGAAACTCTAATGATTAAAAGGGAAAATTTGAAGATTTAAAGTGAAAATCTGAAGATTTAAAGTAAAAATCTGGTGATTGAAAGTGAAAATCTGGAGATTCCAAGCGAAAATTTGAAGATTAAAAGCAAAAATCTGAAGATTAAATTGAAAATCTGAAGATTAAATTGAAAATCTGAAGATTAAATTGAAAATCTGAAGATTAAATTGAAAATCTGAAGATTCAAAGTGAAAATCTGGATATTCAAAATGAAAATCTGGCGATTCCAAACGAAAATCTGAAGATTAGAAGCAAAAATCTGAAGATTAAAAATGAAAATCTGGAGTTTCAAAATGATCTGAAGATTTAAAGTGAAAATCTGAAGATTTAAAGTGAAAATCTGAAGATTTAAAGTGAAAATCTGAAGATTTAAATTGAAAATCTGAAGATTTAAAGTAAAAATCTGGAGATTCAAAGTGAAAATCTGAAGATTTAAAGTAAAAATCTGGTGACTCCAAGAGAAAATTTGAAGATTTAAAGTGAATATCTGAAGATTTAAAATAAAAATCTAAGGATTTAAAAATTTGAAGATTTACAAGAACATTTAAGGATTTACAAAAACTTTTGAGGATTTATAATGAACATTTGAAGATTTACAATAAACATTTGAAGATTTACAATAAACATTTGAAGATTTACAATGAACAATTGAAGATTTACAATGAACATTTGAGGATTTACAAGAACATTTGAAGATTTACAATGAACATTTGAGGATTTACAAGAACATTTGAAGATTTACAATGAACATTTGAGGATTTACAATGAACATTTGAAGATTTACAAGAACATTTGAAGATTTACAATGAACATTTGAGGATTTACAATGAACATTTGAAGATTTACAATGAACATTTGAGGATTTACAAGAACATTTGAAGATTTACAATGAACATTTGAGGATTTACAATGAACATTTGAAGATTTACAATGAACATTTGAGGATTTACAAAAACATTTGAGGATTTACAATGAACATTTGAGGATTCACAAAAAAAAATTACAGCTAAAATCACATTAAAAAAATCACAGCTAAAATATTAGAAAAAACAGAATTTTTTTTTTATTTCCGGTTATAAATAAAACTTAAGCGTCACTTATGTCGTCACTAGTGCGCGTCTGAGATGAAATCTCCCCACTAGCCACATCCACGGCAAAAAACCCACCAACAGAAACGCCACCGCGTAAGCCACCACGAAACTCTTCCAACTAAACGTCTTCCGGTCAATCACCAACATCCGCCTTAAGATCTCCGCTCTCTCCTCCTCCTCGCTACACACTTCCGCTCCGCCCCGCTCGTTGGCCACCGCCCACATGACGTAGTACTGCCAGTGGTACTTGACGTGGTTGAGGATGAGCATCCCGCGGGACACGGAGCACAGGCTCAGCCGGTTCTCGTAGGGGAAGAAAATACCCCGCACGTTCCGCAACGCCACTCCGGCTTCCGGCGCGCACAGCCCATTCACGTACACGTCCTCTAAGGCCAGCGGCTTCACGCGCCTCGTGGCCTCGTACAGCGCGCGGAAGCTGCCGCGGCTCAGCACGTAGAAGTAGCCGGCGACGTAAGGCGGGTAGGTGCGGAGCGGATAGTCCTCGTACGACACGTACCACTTGTCCGTCCGCTTCCGCGTCACGTACATGTCTCGCAGCAGCAGCCCCATGACCAGCGGATGGCTGGCGTTCGGGACGGAGCGGAGCGCTTGGAGCAGGTTGTAGGGGTTGAGGAAGACGTCGTCGTCGATTTTGAGCGCGAACTCGGCTTCCGCGCAGAATTCGCTCATCCATTTGAGCAGCATGACGCTTTTTAAGGTGAGGTTGAGGTAGGCGTCGGCGAAGTCTTCCTGCAGAATGTCGCCGTACGCCAGGTTTTCCGCTTCGATCCGCTCCTGCACGGTGCGGTTGCGCGGATCGCCCAGCAGGAAGTGGCGGATGACGTCCTGGCGGTGGGCGATGGAACCCCAGGTGCGGCGGATGTGACGGCGGCGGGCGAAGTTGGTCGGAGCGGAAACGATCATGAGGCTGAGGTAGATTTTGGGCTCTTTTCTACTACACGCCTGCGGATGGTTGATGACGTAGTTGTAAGGGTGAGGGTTGATGATGGGGCCGCCGGAAGCGTCGACCGCGGAAAAGATGGCGATGAAAATTATTATTATGGGAAAAATTTGCATAGTTTTGAGTAAGAGTTCCAAATTCGGCTCAACTTCCGGTATCTGGAGAAGATTAGAAAAAAAAGGGATGTTATTTTTATTAGCAGTGAAATTTTCGTTGGAGTGAAATTTTGGAAGTGAAGAATTTTTTCATTAAGTTAAATTTTCATTAACGTGAAATGTTTGATAAAATGAAATTATTCGTAAAAATGAAAATTTTTATTTAAGTGAAATTTTCGTGGTAATAAAATTTTCAGCAAAGTGATATTTTCGTGGTAATAAAATTTTCAGCAAAGTGATATTTTCGTAAAATGAAATGTTGCAAATGATGGAATTTTCGTTTAAGTTAAATTTTAATTAAAATGAAATTTAAAGCAGTATTCGGCCACATTTCATTACGTCACTACAGCAGTGAAATTTTCACAATACAGTAGTGCAATACCGTATTCGCTTAATGATAAAAACGGACTTACCTTGAAAAGCCATTTCAATGGTTAATTAGTTGAAAAACGTTGCGCAGTGTTGTTCGTTGCACTCGGAGCCGCCGCCATTTTCTTCTTCCTATTAAAAAAATGTGCGATAAAAGAAATAAGTTTGATAAAAAGTTGAATCTCTATGGAGATTATCAACGGGGGACAAATGTCAGCAAATATGCACATTCAAAGACACGCCCTTCCTCCTCATAAAGGAAAAGGGTGCAAATATGAGATTTGCTATCGATTCAAAGCGGGGAAAAAAAGGTTCAAAATTAAGGGATTAAGAGGGAGAAGATTCAAATCAAATTTTTGAGAATTCCGAGCGAAAATATGAAAATTTAATGCTAAAAATAAAGGCTGTTCGTTGGATGATGTTAGTTTTGAAATCTGAATAAATCAGTTAAATGTTAATGAAAATTAACTATTTTTTTAAAAAATTCGCATTAATTAACACCTCCCATTTAATAATATAAAACAATTTTTAAAATATGACCTCTATAACCGGGTCGGCACGTGTTAATAAACTCGGAGAAAATTTGAATTAATCCTATATGGTTGATGCCGGCACGTGCCGAGATGCAGTCGGCAGGTGCAGACTGGAAATCCGCAAAAGTTTTAGCCGCCAAAGTGAACACATTTAGCCTACACGTGCCGACTCAGTTGTAGAGGTCATATTTCAAATATTATTTATTATTATTAAATCGAAAGTGTTAATAAATGTAAATATAAAACAAATAATTAATTTTCATTAAAATTGGACTGATTTATTCATGTTTCAAAATTATCGTCATCCAACGAACACCCTATATAAAAGTTTTAAAGCGAGTTTTTGGACATATAATTACTGTATACGGCAACTAAAAAAAAAAAAAAAAAAAAAACAATTTTGCTGACTAATAATTTGCTCATTATCTTATTTGATGTGTAATAATTTTCTGAACGCGCCATTTTTATCTTATCAAATACTTTCATAATATTATTATCATTACAATATTTATCAACGGAGTTCAAACCCAGAGATAACAATACAACAATCGAGTAAACAACTCGTAAAAAGTCTCCATTTTTCACGCTCAAATTTTCCACAATGAAACATCAACCGGAAAAAAATTTCCTAATTAAAATTATAATCTATTAAACTGAACAATTTTCTTTTTAATTGAACGATTTCGCTTTAATTGAACAATTTTTTTCTTTAATTGAACGATTTCTCTTTAACGAACGATTTTTTTTTTCTATTGAACGATTTTTTTTTTATTGAACGATTTTTTATCTCTTAAAACTGAACGACTTTTTTGTTTATAAATTTGAAAGCTTTATTTTTTTTTTCTATTGAACAATTTACTTATTTTTTTTTTAATTGAACGATTTTCTCTTTAATTGACCGATTTTCTCTTTAATTGAACGATTTTCTCTTTAATTGAATGATTTTCTCTTTAATTGAACGATTTCTCTTTAATTGAACGATTTTCGTTTTATTTGAACGATTTATTTTTTGTCTAATATTGAACGATTTTTTGCTTATAAAATTGAACGATTTTTTGTTTATAAAATTGAACGATTTATTTTTTTTTTTTCAAAATTTGAACGACTAATTTTTTTTTCTAAGATTGAACGATTTATTTTTATTTTCTAAAATTGAACGATTTTGTATCCCTAAAACTGAACGATTTTGTATCCCTAAAACTGAACGATTTTGTATCCTTAAAACTGAACGATTTTGTATTCCTAAAATTGAACGATTTTGTATCCCTAAAACTGAACGATTTTGTTTCCCTAAAACTGAACGATTTTTATTTTTCTAATCATCTTCTCTTATCATTCATTACATTCATTATTGCTATCAATACAATATAACAAACCAAAAGATAACAACGCAACAATCGCCGTAAACAACGCGTAAAAAAATCTCCATTTTTCTCGTTTAAATCCTCAACAATGAAACATCAAGCGGAAAAAATTTCCTAATTAAAAAACCACAACCATTAAAAAAAAATGCACCCGACGTCATTCCTCGTCATTTTCGCCTTACTTCCGGTCTACCATACCTCGAGTAACAACACGGAAATCGTCAACCCGCACCCTTACAACCTCACCTTGAACCACCCTCGCCTCTGCGCAGGAGCGGAAGTGGATCTGCTGCTGATGATCGTGTCCAGCCCGGCCAACTTCCAGCGCCGGCAGCGCATCCGCAACTCCTGGGGCCTGATCGCCGTCCAGCGCCGCGTCAAGCGTCTCTTCCTCCTCGGCCTGCCTGCTTCCGCCGAGACCCAGCGCGCCATCGCGGCCGAGAACCGCTTGTACCGCGACGTGCTGCAGGAGGACTTCGTGGACTCGTACCGGAACCTCACCCTCAAGAGCATGATGATGGTCAAGTGGGCGGCCTCGTTCTGCGCGCAGGCCCGCTTTACGCTCAAGATCGACGACGACGTGTTCCTCAACGCGCGCAACCTGTTCCGGGCCATGGCGGACGTGGAGGACGCGGACCAACCGCTGATCCTGGGCCTGGTCTACTCCAAGTTCAAGCCCCACCGCGACGCCAAGAGCAAGTACTACGTGTCGGAGGAGGAGTACCCGGAAGCCATGTACCCGGACTTCGCCGACGGCCCCTCGTACTTGTACTCGCGGGGGGCCCTGCCGCTGCTGTACGAGACGGCCCTGCGGACTAGGCCTATCTTCCTGGAGGACGTGTATTTGAACGGGATGGTGGCGGCCAAGGCCCGCGTGGGGCTGAAGAATAATAAGTTTTTTTGCGTGAAGAAGGCCCTGGAGCCGTGCAAGGCCTTCACTTCCGTTATTACGTATCATAATTATACGGAACCCAACGCGTTAGCTATGTTGTGGTGGGTGCAGAACGACTCGCGAGTCAACTATTGCGCTACTAAGGACCGGAAGGCCAAGAGGGTGAAGAAGATTTTGAAGAGGAAGGTGCTGAGGTGATCTTTCCAAGGTGCGCAGGCGCAATAGGATAATATTTATGTGAAAACTTTGATATTTTTTAAATAAAAGAAATTTTGACTTTTAAAAAAAGTTCAGTTTGAATCCTAACAAATTTGTTTTGAGTCCTCAAAAATTTTGATTAGAATCTTTTAAATCAGCTCTGAATCACTTTTTGATTTTCATTTTATTGAACGATTTTTTTCTTTATTGAACGATTTTCTCCTTTTTTGAACGATTTTCTCCTTTTTTGAACGATTTTCTCTTTATTGAACGATTTTCACTTCAATGAATGATTTTTATTTTTAATTGAACGATTTTCTCTTTATTGAACGATTTTCTCTTTATTGAATGATTTTCTCTTTATTGAACGGTTTTATTTATAATAGAACGATTTTCTCCATATTGAACGATTTTTTCTTTTAATTAAACGATTTTCTCTTTATTGAACGATTTTTTCTTTTAATTAAACGATTTTCTTTTTATTGAACGATTTTCTCTATATTGAACGATTTTTTCTTTTAATTGAAGGATTTTCTCTTTATGAACGATTTTCTCTTTATGAACGATTTTCTCTTTATGAACGATTTTCTCTTTATGAACGATTTTCTCTTTTTGAACGATTTTCAATTTTTCTCTTTAATTGGACGATTTTTATTTTTAATTGAACAATTTTCTTTTTAATTAAACGATTTTCTCATTCATTGAACAATTTTTTTATTTAATTGAACGATTTTCTCATTCATCGAACGATTTTTTTTTGGCTTGAACGATTTTCTCTCTGAAAAATTTTCTCCTAAGCTGAACGATTTTTTTTTTGCTCTCTAAAATTGAACGATTTTTTTTCTCTAAAATTGAACGGTTTTTTTTCTCTAAAATTGAACGGTTTTTTTATCTCCCTAAAATTGAACGATTTTTGTTTAAAAAAATTGAACGATTTATTTTTTCTCTAAAATTGAACGACTTTTTGTTTATAAATTTGAACAATTTATTTTTTTTTCTAAAAACTGAGCGATTCATTTTCACTAAAATTGAACGATTCAATTTTTTTCAAAAATTGAACGATTGATTCATTTTCCGCACGGCGAACGCGTCTTTTTCTCTTATCAAAGACAATAATTATTATCAACGAAGTTCAAACCAAAGAGATAACAACGCAACAATCGCCGTAAACAACTCGTAAAAAGTCTCCATTTTTCACGCTCAAATTCTCCACAATGAAACATCAACCGGAGAAACAATTTTCTAATTAGAGGACGTGTATTTGAACGGGATAGCCGTGCAAAGCCTTCACTTCCGTTATTTTTTAAATAAAAGCTAATTTAACTTTAAAAAAAAATTCATTTTGAGGCTTCAAAAAATTCGCTTTGAATTTATTCAAAAAAAAAAAAAAAAAAAAATTCGATTTGAACCTACTCAAAAAATTCGATTTTAAAAGTTAAAATTTCTCTTTGAATTCTTCTAAAAAATTCGCTTTGAGTTCTTAAAAATTTAAATTAGAATCTTTTAAATCCCGCTCTGATGCACTTTATGATTTTTATTTTATTGAACGGTTTTTTCTCTTCATTGAACGATTTTTACTTTATTGAACGATTCTCTCTCTTTATTTTGAACGATTTTTTTTATTGAACAATTTTTACTTATTTGAACAATTTTTACTTTTTTGAACGATTTTCTCTTTATTGAACGGTTTTCTCTTTATTGAACGGTTTTCTCTTTATTGAACGTTTTTCTCTTTATTGAACGGTTTTCTCTTTATTGAACGGTTTTCTTTTTAATTGAACGATTTTCTTTTTATTGAACGATTTTCTCTTTTTAGAACGATTTTCTCTTTATTTAGAACGATTTTCTCTTTATTTAGAACGATTTTCAAATTTTTAACTTTTTTTTTTTGAACGATTTTCTCTTTAATTGAACAATTTTATTTTTATTGAACGATTTTATTTTTATTGAACGATTTTCTCTTTAATTAAAGGATTTTTTCTTTTTTGAACGATTTTATCTTAAACTGAACGATTTTCTCTTTATTGAACGATTTTTTCTATACCGGTATTGAACGATTTTTTCTTTATTAAACGATTTTCTCTTTAATTGAAGGATTTTTTCTTTATTGAACGATTTTATCTTAAACTGAACGATTTTCTCTTTATTTTAAACGATTTTCAAATTTATTATTTTTTTTTTGAAGAATTTTTTCTTTATTGAACGATTTCTCTTTATTGAACGATTTTTTCTTTATTGAACAATTTTCTCTTTATTGAACGATTTTATCTTTAACATTTAAATTCGATTTAAATCCTCAAATTCTTCTAAGCAAAAAAAAAAAAAAAAACAAACAAACAAACAAAACAAACAATCATGTAATAATTTTTAAGAATCCAAAGCGTGTCATTGCGCATGCGCTGTAAACGCCATAAATTTGCTTTTATCAGTCGTTATAATTTTCCTCCTGATTTCTCTAATCTCCCTCATTTTATTCTCATTCGCTTATCCTTATCCGCATAAAAAATAAACGATGACGTCACCACGCGCGCGCACATCCGGTTACATTATATTACTCATTGCACCATCCAAAATGTCAACAACGCAGCTGTTGATCGTTGTATTGTGCGCGTGCCTCACCACCACCGCCACGTACAACAACATGGAGGCCACGGACGATGACGTCATCAACCCTCACCCCTACCGGCTCATCCTCAACCACCCGCACCTCTGCAACGCCACCGAACCGGAAGTGCAACTCCTCGTCATGATCGTCTCCTCCCCGGACAAGTTCCAGCGCCGCAGCGCCATCCGCAACTCCTGGGGCCTCATCGCCACCGGAAGCAACCGCCGCGTCAAGCGCCTCTTCCTCCTAGGCCTACCCTCCAAACCGGAAGTGCAGACGGCCATCCAGGCGGAGAACGCGCTGTACCGCGACATCCTGCAGGAGGACTTCAACGACACCTACCGGAACCTACCCATTAAAACCATGATGATGATCAAGTGGGCGCTGGACTTCTGCGGCCAGGCGCACTTCCTGTTGAAGATCGACGACGACGTCTTCCTCAACCCGCGCAACCTCTTCCGGCTGCTGGAGCGCTCCGAGAGCGAGGTGGACGAAGCGGTCATCGTGGGCCTCATCTACCGGAAGTACAAGCCGCATCGCTCGCACCAGAGCAAGTACTTCGTGTCCTCCCAAGAGTATTCCGCCAAAATGTACCCGGACTTCGCGGTGGGCCCTTCGTATTTATACACGCGAGGGGCACTTCCGGCGCTGTACGAGACGGCCCTGCGCACCAAGCCCATCGTGCTGGAGGACGTGTTCTTCAACGGGATCGTGGCGCAGAAGGCCAACGTGACGCTGGTGAACGAGGAGGGCTTCAACGCGGCCAAGAAGCTGTCGGCCTGCAACGTGTTCCAGCACATGGTGACGTATCACGGCTTGGACCAGCCCAATAAGCTGGCTCTGGTGTGGTGGTTGGTCAACAACAACCGCATGGACTATTGCGGGAAGGTGAGGGATAAGGGCGTGAAGCGCTTAGGCAAGTTAATTAATAGGAAGAAATTAATTAAGTATTAAATAAGAAATAAAAAATAAAAAAACTTTAGAGTTGGTTGAAATTTCGATGCTGTCGATAAGTAAAGAAGAACCAAAAAAAAAAAAAAAAAAAGTTTTTTATACCATGTACCCATAAATATACGACATTTTTAAAAAACGAAAAAATAAGTCAAATTTTAATGAAAATGAATTAATTTTTTAAAAATTTACATACAACAACATCTCCGATTCAATAATAAAAAACCATTTTTGGAAAATGACTTCTACAACTGAGTCGGCACGTGTTAACTCAATTAGTAGTTTTTTCGGTTTAAAAAACGAATAAACTAGTCAAATTTTAATGAAAATAAATAAATTTTTTAATATTTAGTTAGAACAACATCTCCAATTTAACCATGAAAAATAATATCTGGCAGGTGACCTCCTCCACTGAGTCGGCACATGTTAACGCGTGTAACGAAATTTCAAATAACTCTCTCGCACGTGTCTGCTTGGATGTTGGCAATTACGCGTATGAGAAAGTTATTGAAAATTTTGCTAATCG
>JAQGAY010001945.1:0-12193 GCA_034698085.1 Polydesmus angustus
CCTCAAAAAAAAAGAGCTAAAATATATTTTTTCCTCAAAAAAAAAGAGCTAAAATATATTTTTTCCTCAAAAAAAAAAAGCTAAAATATATTTTTTCCTCGAAAAAAGAGTTAAAATTTATTTTTTTCTCAAAAAAAAAGCTAAAATTTATTTTTATTTCAAAAAAGAAGCTAAATTTGTTTTTTCTTTTCTATACACTGTACCAATGATTCTTTTAAGGGGGCGGAGCGCAAAATAAATGTTTGTCCCCGGGCGCCAGGTACCCCTGTCCCCCTTACGCTTTCGTACACGTTGTATAGAAAGCTAAAACCAAATCCTTAACGATATTGTTGAAATAGAATATTAAAAAATAGAAAATTTCATAATCGTTGAACACGCCTTTTATCCCGCTTATCAAGTCCGCTTCATAATCGCTGGGTACTTCCGGCCCTAAGCTGACGGTAGTGGTCACTCTGGGCGAGGCGTCGTTAGTATAGGGCTCGTATCCAGAGCGGAAGGCGTAAGTGGCGTGAAAAGTCATGGCCAACGTAACGCCTATTATAGGACTATCGAAGGCCGGACTCTCAGCCGCCGCCTGTCTCGGCTCTCTCTCGGCCGCCGCTTGCCCGACGCTTTCGGACAATTCTCTTTTGCCAAACAGTGAGTTGCCGGGACAATTGCAGTCGCAGTTGACCAATGGGATTCTCAGGCTTAAGGAGTAGAGCAAGTTCTGCACTAAGCACAGCAGCTGAGTGACCAGATCGCAGCCGCAGCAGTTGGACGCCATTTGTTGTCCACTGCCCTGTTGGTTGTTGTCGTTGGATGCACCGGATGTCACCGGTGCAGGGGCTGCGGTTGGTGGTCGGCCTTTACACGTTGTGGTATGGACATGTGTGGTCATTGTTGCGGGCGCATAGGTAGGCATAGGTGAGGGTGGACACGGTTCGCAGCGGACCGATAGGCCTGTGACCACGTACTTGATGGCTTGTATGGCCAGGTAGCTGGTAGTGATAGGCCCCAGGTAGAACGGCGCTAACGAGGTGAGGCTGAACGTGAAGTTCACCTAATAAACAAGAAAATAACATTAGACCAGTGTTTCTCAACCTTTTTTGGAGCATGCCCCACCTTGGGACTTAAAAAATTCTGATCCCCCCAATGATAATAAACAAGCCCTGTGTAAAATAAGAAATTTAGCCCATTTTTTTTTTTTTTTTTTTAATTTACTTCATTTTTTGGTTTAAAAAAAACTAATTTTATTTTTTTAGTGAAAAGGAACAAATTTAACCCATTTTTTTTATGTAAAAAAAAAAAAGAATAAGTTTATCCCATTTTTTGGTAAAAAAAAATAAATTTACGGTATTCCATTTTTGGTGAAAAACAACCAATTCAGCTTTTTTTTTTTTAAAAAAAAAGAAACTTATCCCATTTTTTTTTTTTTTTTGGTAAAAAAAAAAACAGAACAATATTAACCCATTTTTTGGTTTAAAAAAATTAATTTATCCCATTTTTGGTGAAAAACAACCAATTCAGCTTTTTTTTATGGAAAAGAACAAATTTAGCCCAATGTTTTGAGAAATAAAACAAATTTAGCCAATTTTTTTTTTTGCGGAAAATAAAAATTTAGCTCATTTTTTTAGTTTAAATAAAAATGTATCCTTTTTTTTTTTGGTGAAAAAGAACAATTTAACCCATTTTTTGTTAAAAAAAAAAAAAAAAAGAATGAATTTAGTCTATTTTTTGGTTTAAAAAAATTAATTTATCACACTTTTGGTGAAAAACAACTAATTCAGCTATTTTTTTTATGGAAAAGAACAAATTTAGCCCAATGTTTTAAGAAATAAAACAAATTTAATCCATTTTTTTGTAAAAAAAAAATTAATTTTAACCAATTTTTTGGTAAAAAAAAAACAAATTTAGAATACTTTTAAGCAAAAAAAAAAAAATTTAGCCTATTTTTTGGGCTAATATTTTTTGGGTTAAAATAATAAGATTTCTAACCATTTATATCAATTTTAGCTGCGCCCCCCCCCCCCCTAAATGTTTTAATTTAAATATTTTATACCGTACATAACATTTTTTTAATTTAAAAAACGTTTCAACATAATTTATTGCCGTATTTGATTAAATCCTTTAAAATGTCACTTTAAAATGGCAATTTTTTAAATTTGAATGTTGTTGTTTTCCCCATATATTTAAAATAAATCCCTATAAATCTAAATATATCCCTATAAATATAAACAATCCCTAGAAATTGAGAAAAAAATCCCTATAAATCTAAATAAATTCCAATAAATTTAAATAAATCCCTATAAATCTAAATAAATCCCTATAAATTAAAAAATTCTCTACAAATAGAAAAAAATCCCTATAAATTTTAAAAAAACCTTTATAAATCAAAAAAAGGTCATAACTCTAAAAAAAACTTCTTATAAATAAAAAAACAATCCCTGTAATTAAAAAAAATAGCTATGAATCGAAAAATTCTTTATGAATTAAAAAATTCATTTTTTTAAAAAATAGCCTGGAGTATAATACGTACTTCCGGTCCGTACAAATAGCATTTCCCGTCGTAGTTTCCGGGTGCGGGCAGAGGCACGTTGACGTCATTGACCGTTCGGGTGACCAAATCAGTTCCGCAGAATCCCTCCACGTAGCAGTTGGTGAGGCTCTTGAGGATGGTGGTCATCGAGCCCAGGTCGGGACTGGTGAAGGCCGAGCACAGGCCGGAGTCCAGCTGTCCTATGCAAGGGATGGTCGGACAAACGCTAGTGTTGGCTAAAAATTCAGGGAAAATTAACCCACTTATTTACTAGGGGGATTTAAAAAATAAGTTTCCCTCATTAAGAAAAACTAAAATAATAATGAGAAAATTTCAAAAAAATAATTTATTTATTTTTGTGCACTATTAAACTAAATACACTGTAATTTTTACCTCTTTTTCAGCATTTCCGGTATACCTAAACATCAGCTTTTTGACAACCACTTTATAAAAATCTGCCGAAAATTTTTGCTGATGATTTTTTTTTTTCAATTTTAATAATTAAATTTAGATTAAAAATTAAATTTTTTTTAAAAAAATTGATGTAAATTAATTGATAAATACTGGTAAATTTTAAATGAATTTAAAAAAAAAAATATTTTTTTTTAAATTAATAAAAAAAAAAAAATGGTGGGAAAAAAAAATGTGAAAAAAATTCAAAAAGTTGATATAAAAAATAGTTGATATCAATATTGCTTTTAAAAAAAGTGAAAAAACTGAAAAGAAGTAAAGAAAACTAAAAATAATTGGCGAAAAAAAAGTTGAAAAAAAAAACAGCAATTAGCGGAAAAATATGTGAAAAAAAAAAAAAAAATGTGAAAAAAATTGATAAAAAGGAGTTGATAAAAAAATTAATTTAAAAAAAACTGTAAAGAAAACTGAAAAAAAAATTTATGAAAAAAAGTTGAAAAAAAAAACAGCAATTGGCGGAAGATTTTTATACTGGAAAAAAATGTGAAAAAAATTGATAAAGTTGATAAAAAAAAGGATTCAAAAAAAGTAAAAAAAAACTGAAAAAAAATTGATAAAAAAAGTTGAAAAAAAAAACAGCAAATAGCGGAAGATTTTAATACCTGTACTAGAAAAAAATGTAAAAAAAAAAAAATCAAAAAAATAAAAAAAAAAAAAAAAAAAAAAGAAAAAAAAAAAAAAAAAAACAAAAAAAAAAAAAAAAAAAAAAAAAAAAAAATCCAAAAAAAAAAAAAAAAAAATGTGAAAATAATTGATAAAGTTGATAAAAAGGAGTTGATAAAAAAATTGATTCAAAAAAATTTTAAAAAAACTGAAAAGAAGTAAAGAAAACTGAAAAAAAAAAATGATTAAAAAAAAGTTGATAAAAACAGCAATTGGAGTAACATTTTTATAAAGTGTGTATCAAAAAGCTGTTGTTTAGGTATACCGGAAATGCTCAGAAAGTTGGGTGAAAATTACAGTGTATCTAGTTTAATAGTGCACGAGAGTAAATAAATATTGCGCGTAATTTTCTCATTATTATTTTAGGTTTTCATCGATGATGGGAAACTTACTTTATAAACACCCTTAGCAATGAATTAAATATTTAATGAAAAGTAAATCTTTGTGAATCGTTCTTATTAAATTAACATAACACGACAATAAATTGAAAAAATAAAAATAAATAAAAAAAAGAAAAAAAAAAAAAAAGGTTGTTTCTTACCCAAGTTGAATGAGACCGCTTTTGAAAGTTGCGTTTGAAAACTTTGTAAATCTCTGCGATTCAATCCACGACTACTCTTTGGAATTTCCATTACATTTTCCTCGACGGAGTTCAATTCATTTTCCGCCGCCGAACGAGAAGCAATTACGGCGAAAAGTACGGAAAGAGTAACTAACAGTTTAACGTTCATTTTCATTCTATGAAAGCGTATTGAAAATGTATCGATCAATTTATATTAGTTATAATTATTATTATATCCTTCACCGTTATTTACTGAAGGTTACACATCTGGCTTTCGCTTCATTAATATTCCGTGCTCATAGTGTTTGCGTTGACAGGGCCACACTTACAAAAACACCCTGTATTTTCCTATTTTTTTTTTTTTTTTCAAAAACTCGAATTTCGTACTTTTTTTTTTTTTTATTAATTAATTTAGTACACTTTGCCCTATAGGTTTTAATGGCACTTGATGTGGGTTAAAATTGGCTTGATTTGAAAATGTTTATAGGCCTATTTGAGAATGTTATTTTTTTTTCTTTACGCCCCCATCTTTTTCAGTGGGCCCCCTCCATAGTGCAATTCTTGCGTCGAGGTAGGCCTACAGCGTTAGTTTTACAGTGTTAGTTTTACATTATCATTAGAATGGATTTTGACGTCTACTAACCATCTGTCGTGACACCTGCTTTACACTCGTACAATATTTTATGGCGGAGAAAACTAAAATAATTAATTTTAAGAGTAATAAAAATATTTTATGGTTGTTTCATAATATTATATGTATATATAATTATATATAATATTATGTATGTAAAAATTCTATGAAAAAGTTATTGGAAAATAATGAAAGCAGTTGAGAAAATTTGAGCTGTAGTATATAGGGTGTTCGTTGGATGACGTTAGTTTTGAAACATGAATAAATCCGTCGAATTTTAATGAAAATTAATTATTTTTTATATATTTACATTAATTAATACCTCCCATTTATTAATAAAAAACAATTTTTAAAATATGACCTCCACAACTGAGTCGGCACGGGTAAACGTGAAAGCTTTGACGGTTAAAGCTTTTGCGGACTTCCAGCCTGCTCCTGCCGACTGCATCTCGACACGTGCCGGCATCTACTTTAAGATTAATGCAAATTTCCTTGAGCGCGTTAACACGTGCCGATTCAGTTGTGGAGATCGTATGCCAAGAAACATAATTTGATCATAATATGATACAAGTTTCGCTAGGGAGTACCTACTGTATAAAATATAAAAAAAAAATTAAAAAAAAAAACAAAACGATTAATATTTGAGTAAACAAAGAATTTAATTGCTTTGAAAATACAAAAAAAAACTTTTTTTGAGGATCCATTGAATTATCTGCGCTGAATAATACAAACTGAAATAACAGATGCGAAAAAAAAAATAACAAAATTCAAAGAGAAAAATATTCAAAACGAGATCAATGTGCTATTATAATATAGGCCTACTCGTACCAGTGAGTGCGTACATTTTTTTAATGCGCTGAATATATAGTACCAGCAATACAGTAGACTCCCGCAATAGTGGCGCAATAGGGACCGGACCTCCGCCACTAATCGAAAAACGCCACTAAGCGAATTAAAGCTCTTTTGTGGGGCATTGTGAGTGCTTGCAAGCACAACTAAATTTTATACAGTATTTCCCTAAAATACAGTACATATTTGGTACTCTCAACACATTACCGGTACATTACATTCTTAGTTTACAACTAAAAAAAGAATTTTAAAATTTTAAATACTTTGTACATATATTTTAATTTACTAAAGTGTAGACCTAAAAAATTTAAATAATTATAGCATAATTATAGGCATGAGCAGAGGTGCATTTTCTTCCGCGAAAAAGGAAATTTTAAAGCGCCAAATTTAAAATTGGCAACTTTTAGAGCGCCACTATAGCAAATCGCCACTAATGCGAGGCGCCACTAATGCGGGAGTCTACTGTAATTATAATTATTTAGTGTCTGTGTCTGTGTGTGTGTGAAAAGTTGCTTCTAAATGAGAAAAAAAAAAAAATATAAGAAGGACTTTTTAGTAGGCCTATGCGTCAGGTAGTGCCCTACAGTATCCATAGAAGTTAATTAGCAAATTGGTAGTGACAGTGTCGAAATATACCATTAAAGGATAGTAGACATTATAATCGTTGAACACGCCTTGAATCCCGGCTACTAAATCCGCCTGATATGCGTTGGGCACTTCCACTCCTAGGCTGGCAGTGGTGCTAGCCTTATTATTTCCATTGATGGTAAGAAACCTAGGAGCATTAGAGTCAAGATAGTAAAAAGAAGTGAAAGAAATGGACAGCGCTGCGGTTACGGCGCCGTCGAAAGCGGCAGCCGCTGCCTGTCTCTGGCTCAGCTCTCTCGCAGCCGCTCCGGGGCTTTCAGGAGCCGCTCTCTTGTCGGGGCAACTGCAGTCGCATTCCACTAATTGGATGCTTAAAAACGAAAGCAAATTCTCCACTAAGCAAAGCAGTTGAGAGACTAAGTCGTTGCAACAGTTACCACCACCACCGCCGCTGCCGCTGCCACTTTGGTGGTTGTTGTTGTCTCCAGGGCATGGTGTAGGTTTTGGTGGCGGTGGTGGAGTTGGACATGGCTGGCAGTGGACCGTAAGTCCGGTGAAAGTGTATTTTATGGTTTCGTTAAAGTAGAATGCAACGTCAATCGGCTGTGCCGAAGTGATGCTGTCGAAGCCGAAAGTCAACGTCAACTAATAATTCCCAAAAAAAAATGTAATTATTAATATTTTTACAGTGAAACCCGGTTATAGTGCGATTCAAGGGACCGAAAAAAATTTGCCTTATAAGCGAGATCGCACTATAACTAGAAGCTGATTTCCAATTAGCGGCACAATTTTAGGGAGCGGCCAAGAGCGCAAAAAATGAAATTTTTAAAAAAAATTTTTTCGCAAAAATCAAAAAAAAAAAAAATTCGCAAAAAAATACAAAACATTTAGCCAAAAAAGTTAAAAAAAAAACTTTGCAAAAAAATCAAACAAATTTAGCCAAAAAATCTAAAAACATTTTGCAAAAAAATCAAATAAATTTCGCAAAAGTAATCAAAAAAATGTCACAAAAATAAAATAAAAAAAAATTTTGCAAATAAATCAAAATAAAATTTGCAAAAAAATCAAAAAAAAAAAAAAAAAATAGAAACAATTTCGCAAAAAAAAATAAAAATAAAAAAAAATTTACCAAAAATAATCAAAAAAATGTCGGAAAAAAAATAAAAAAAAATTTCGTAAAAAAATTACCGTAAAACCTTTAGCAAAAAGAGAAAGAAAAATTTTAGGAAAAATAATCAAAAAAAGGTTGCAAAAGAAATAAAACTTTTAGCAAAAAATTAAGAAAAATGAAAAAAAAATTTAGCAAAAAATAATCAAAAAAAATTTCGCAAAAATAATCAAAAAAAATTTCGCAAAAATAATCAAAAAAAATTTCGAAAAGAAATCAAAAAAAAAAATTTCGAAAAGAAATCAAAAAAAAAAAAAAAAAAAAATTTCGAAAAGAAATCAAAAAAAGTTTGCAAAGAAAATCAAAAATTTGGAATATCTGCCACTGACTATATCCGGGAAAGGCTAAAAATGTAATTAAAAGTGTTTTCTTAGGGAAATGAAACATTTACCGGTACTCAAAAATCTTTTTTTGTATCCAATTTTTTTGGCCTTACTTTGCATGCACACTGTAATTGGAACGAAAAAACTGCCCACAAAATTCACAATTTTTAAAATTGTTATATCGGTATTTGAAACAAAATTTTTTTTTAAAAAAAAAAAAAAAATTATTTCTTCCGTCCCATAATAAGTGACCGATTTCAATTTTTTTTTTTCAAAAATTAAGAAAACGCGGTTTTGTTTTAAAAAGCTGACCAGATATTTTGATCACACTTGTTATAGGTGAAGTTTTTGACAGCAATTAAAAAGTTTTGTAGTTTTCCTTATAATATAAATTTTCGAGCAAAAAGCAAGAATTTTGTAGACTTAGTTTAGAGCTCCTGTCTAAGAAAATAATGGGGAGATATGGAAAATATTTTCATACAAAACGGTAGTAGAAGGCCTAATTTAAGTCTAAAACCATACTAAGTTATTTATCACGCATTGCTATAATAATTATTGAGAGACAACGGCAAAATGAAGCAAATTTCAGCCAAGATCATTGTACAAGACATCATCAATTCACTTTAAATAACTCAAATCTATTCCTAAAAGTTTCCCAAAAACAATACTTATGTTGGGGAAGGTTAGGGTACTATGTTACGTAAGTGGTTGTAATATTATTATGCTATTAGTACCGGTCCGAGGAGGTAGCACTGTCCGTTGTAGTTGTCGGGCGTAGGCAAAGATATGTTGACGTCAGGAAGAGTGTTGGTGACGAAATTACTCCCGCAGATTCCCTGGACGTAACAGTCGGTGATTATTTTGAAGACGCCGACAAATGTTGCGTCGGAAAGGTAATTGCAGTAACGGGGGTCCTGGGCTGTTGGGCAAGCTTGGGCTGATTTACACGCGCTAGTGTCACCTAATAACATCATTAATATTTTTTTTTAAATAAAAAAAAAAACAAAACCCCAGATTCAAAATAATGCCTTACATTCTAGATTTTATGTTAAAATTTTGTTTATAAAAATAATATTAATAATAATAATAGTCTAGTCTTAAATTAAGATCAAATATTTAGGGGGTCCGAACTTCAACTGTATTCAAATGATACAACTTTAAAAAAAAATAATTCTTATAAATCCAAAAAAATTTCCCATAGGCCTATATTTAAAAAAAATCCTTATAAATTTAAATAAATTACTATAAAATATATAAACTTTCCCTAGAAATCGAGAAAAAAAATTCTTATAAATTTAAAATAAATCCCTATAAATTTTTTAAAAAAAACCTTAACAAATCTAATAGACCTTATAACTCTAAAAAAAAAATTTCTTATAAATAAAAAAACAATCCCTATAATTTAAAAAAAAAAAAATACATGTAAATCAAAAAATTCTTCAAGAATAAAAAAAAAAAAAAGAAATAAATGCCTACAACTACAAATTTTATAAAAATCTTTATAAATCTAAAAGGGGTTATAACTCTAAAAAAAAAAAACCTTTTATAAATAAAAAAAAACAATCCCTATAATAATTTAAAAATAAATAAAATAAATAACAACATTTATTAAATAAATTTTATTTTCCCCTTAAAATTATTATCAAACTATTTGTGTTTCACTTCTGGCAATCACACACTTTCTTGTTTATTATTAAATGGGAGAAGTGTTAATTAATGTAAATTTATAAAAAAAAAAAAATTATTTTCAATAAAATTCGACTGATTTATTCATGTTTCAAAATCAATTTTTAGAAAATATGACCTCTACGAGTGAGTCGGCACGTGTTAATGCGCTCGATGAAATTTGCATTAATTATATTATATGGTAGATGCCGGCACGTGCCGAAATGCAGTCGGCAGGTGCAGGCTGAAAGCACCCGCAAAAGCTTTAGCCGGTCAAAGTGAGCGTATTAACACGTGCCGACTCAGTTGTAGAGGTCATATTCCAAAAGTTATATTTTATTATTAAATGGAAGGTGTTAATTGAATTTAATATTAAAAATTGAAAAATTTGATTTTTTTTTTTTTCATGTTTCAAAACTAACATGGTCATCTAACGAACACCCTATATAATACCGTGATTCTAATTAGATACAATAAAATCAACCACCCGTCATCCCTCCTTCCCTTAACTAGCACTCACTTAACTAGAATTAACTTAACTAATTAGCTAATATTAATTAAATAATATTTTTTTTTTCTTACTTATGTCCAATGGTTTGAACAGAGTGGCGATTTGCGTTTGAAAAGTTTGCAGATTTCTCCGTTCCAATCGACCGCTCTCCCCGTCAAATGCGTTCTGCTTCGCGGCGGCGGAGCTAAAACAAACTCCCGCCACAACTACTACTACTACGAAAAAAGCAACTAACGATCTAATTACGTTCATTTTCAACGTTTCAAAATGGCTGACAAATTTCTCCCTCTTTTTATACTCTCTTTCTCCCAATTATATTATTATCTCGGCTGATGTTTGATTCTCATTATCGTTAATATTATTCCAATCAAGATTATTATGCATAACGTGTGGTGTGTTTGCGTTGACAGGGCCGGATTCACATAACGTAATAATAATAATAATATAGGGTATTTGTTGGATGACGTTAGATATAAAAAAAAAAAAAATTCGCAAAAAAAGCAAAAAAAAAAAAATTAAAAAAATTTCGGAAAAATCGAAAAATTGATTATTTGATTATTGATAATTTTTACGAAATATTTTTGATTATATCTGCTAAATATTTTTGATTTTTTTGACAATAATTTTTTATTTTTTTTTTATTTTTTTTGATTATTTCTCCTAAATGTTTTTGATTTTTTTGCGGATTTTTTTGCAAATTTGTTTTGATTATTTTTACGGAATTTTTTTGATTATTTTCACGAATTTTTTTGATTATTTTCACGAAAATTTTTTGATTATTTTCACGAAAATTTTTTTTATTTTTTTGATTTTTTTGCGCTCTTGGCCGCCCTTAAAATTAACAGGATATTGTGAAAATTTTAAAGGTCCGCGCTTGCGAAGCGCGAAACATTAATACGCATTAATACGTGCCGACTCAGTTGTAGAGATCTAATTCTAAAAATTGTTTTTCATTATTAAATGGGAGGTGTTATTTAATGTAAATAAAAAAAAAATAATTTATTTTTTTAAAAATTCGACTGATTTATGCATGTTTCAAATCTAACGTCATCCAACGAACACCCTATAATATTTATCCCAGGCCTAGGTAGGTTTAAGTCTTCTTCCCGGTTTCGTGAAACTAAAAATCATTATACGTGCCAAAAAAAAAAATATGGCAAATAACACCTGCACCTAAGCTATACATGTACACGGTGTGCCAAAAGAAAAGACTGAAACCTAACCACGTAAACACAACAACTGAATGAGTACTCGAAATGTACTCGCTGTAACATTCAGTATGTAACATTCTAATGCGCACTTTTCACTTAACCTCACTTAAATTAGAGTAGACTTACAAAAATATTTTAAGGCTATAATTATTATGGGGTGTGATGCAAACAAGCGCAAAGTGGCAGCTGACGTTGGATTAATAGAAGTCGAATAGTAGAAGCTGTTGTATGACTATACAATGCCTGTGTGCGTGGCTTACTTTTTATTGAACCACCCTGTATAAACAGCTTTCAACGATGAATCACATTAATCTATGGTTGTTGTTATTCTTTTTTTTTTTTTTTTTTTCGTAATTAGCGAGTCGAGAGGGAAACTGTAGCCTAATTAGACTTATGAATTATTTCGTTGAACACTTGAGAATAAATTTTTCGTTTCGATGCGAATTTTTGTGGGTTGTAAAAAAATGTTTTTTTTTTTTTTCAATTTATTATTATTATTTAACCTTGAGTTAGCATACCAGTTCATCTATGTATCTTGGTCTGAGCTTGCGAAGCGCAAAACATTTTTGATTTCTTTTCAAAATAATTTTTGATTTTTTTTTTTGCAAATTTTTTTTTTTTTTATTGGAAAAAAAATTTTAAATTTTTTTACGAAATTTTTGTGATTATTTTTACAAATTTTTTTTTTTTTTTTTTTTGATTATTTTTGCTAAATTTGTTTGATTTTTTTACGAAATTTTTTTGATTATTTCTGCTAAATGTTTTTGATTTTTTTGCGAAATTTTTTTTGATTATTTTAACGAAATTTTTTTGATTATTTTAACGAAATTTTTTTGATTATTTTTGCTAAATGTTTTTGATTTTTTTGCAAAATAATTTTTGATTTTTTTTTTTTGCAAATTTTTGTTTTTTTTTTTTTGCAAATTTTTTTTTTTTTTTTTTTGCAAAATTTTTTTTTTTAAATTTTTTTACGAAATTTTTGTGATTATTTTTACAAATTTTTTTTTTTTTTTTTTTTGATTATTTTTGCTAA
>JAQGAY010001946.1:0-12188 GCA_034698085.1 Polydesmus angustus
CTTAGGCGTCCGGCCGCAAACAGACTTTTCCCTCAAGACACCTTTCAGACATAATTAGTTAAGTCTTAAGTCGTTTTGAGCCACTCCGCACAAATGGTTTGACACGCGCGGCCTTAAACTTTTCTTGAAAAAAGAATGTTTAAGCGTCCAAATCATATCCAAAAAATTAGAGGGCTTGATGAAAGGTATGTAAAAAAAAACTAAAGGTTTTATATGTGTTTACTTGAAATTAACAAATTATTAAATATAAATTGTCGTTTATATTTGAATGACGTAATATTAAACAAAACCGTGTAATTTGTTTTTAAATTTAATTTTAAAAAAATTTAAAATTTGAGTACTGCTACTTTTATTTTGTGGATAACTTTCCTATATTTGTAATATTATATTTTGTTTTTTATGAGCATTAGCTGAGTCAGGATGACCGTGATAAGCATTTGAAATTCCACAAAGAAATTAAGAATTGATTGCCCAATCCATAACCCTGATATTCCGCCAATTATTCCCACAAGGGAATCAGGCTAAAAACGAAACGGAATTTTTCTTATTAATTAATCATTTAAGAGTAATATTAAGCTTGTTTTTTACTTCATAAGCTGGTTTTTCAGTTTTCACTACTTTGTAGGAGGATTTTCTTTCTATTTTAACCACTGAATATCCTGACCTGATCATTAATTTGCAACCGCAACAGTATTACTTTTAATTGATGGTACGGGTAATTTTACATTATTTTTTTTAATATACCACATGTAGTCTTGCAATTCTGCCACTGAGTTATAATGACCCAATGCAGGTTTCTTATTAAATAAATTCAAAAATAATAATTATTATTAGTATTAACTATAAACTGTTTCTTAATAAAGTCATCCGCTTACTTGTTTATACACATATTGTGCTTCACTTATTGTTAAACTATAGTCAATGCTCCTATATTTTGAATACAATTTCAGTACTTAAAGTATTACAATTAAGATAATTTGCAAATGTCTTACGTGCAAGGAAAACGACATCCACAGACACTTGTATCTTTGGTTTTCATATACAAAAATATTAGTACAGTATTAACCATTTTTTCAATTAATTGAAAGGTAAATGTTACTAAGAATTTTATTTTTTTATTGATTGACAATAAAAAATAAATTAAAGTTTTACAGTCTCTTGACGATTTACCACAATAAAAGCAAATTGAAGTTATTTATATATTTACCAGGTTGACATTTTGAAGCACCAGAAGCTCTGCCATTGCACTTATATTTTATTGCAGGGCTTGATAAGCAAAGATGAAGGCAAGTCTATATTTTATTCATTCATTTAATATTAAAACTGTGAGTCCATAACAATAATTTGGGATTATGATAAACATAATTCCAAATTATGATAATCATAATTCTAAATGCATTGTAGATGTTGAATAAATTTGCATATGAAACAAATATTTTATTATCTCGAATGTTCGAAAAGTAAGTATCCAACTTCCATCGGCTATTAAAAATTTCTAATAATTTAATATTGTGTATTTTTTAAAACAATTTTTTACGTTTTAAATTATTTACGTTTGAACGCTCAGTTATGCTCTATGTGCTTTAAAATGAATGCAGTTGATGCAGCTGAGCGTATTAGCTTGACTAAATTTTAGAACTAATTTTAAATTTTTCATATTTTGAATGTCAATTTTTTAGCCATTTTATAAAATTTTAATGTGGCTGAAATCTGCCACAAAACATCAAAAACGCAAAAAGTTAATTTCTCATAGAAGCGTATGAGCATAATTGCGTTCCATTGAGTTGATCACTATTCTCTGTGAATATTTGAAATTCTTTTGGAATCATTGCAAGCTGATTCAAATGATTTTATTTTTCAACAAGATGGGGCACCACTCCATTGGCATCGAAATGTTCTCTCGTTTTTGAATAAAAAAGTGCCCAGCGATGGATCGGTAGAAAGGGGCCCCATAACCGTGCAAGATCTCCAGACCTTTAAAACCGCTTGTGGTTTTTTTTGTGGGGATATGAAAAAGATCGCGTTTATGTTTTGCCACTTCCCACTAACTTAAAAAAATTGAAAAATCGTATAACAACAGTGATCAACTCAATGGATCGCGATTATGCTTATTGAGTCTATGAAAAACTAACATTTTGCGTTTTTGATGCTTTTGTGGCAGATTGCAGCCACATTAAAATTTTATAAAATGGCTAAAAAATTGCGAGCATATATAGAAAATATTTGCTATTACAGAAATTGTTTATCACATTTAATTTAAAAGATATTGTGTTGTGCATGGGTTCCACTCATTTAGAATATCCCTGTAGATCTGTAACTATATGTAACCTACCTAATGGAACTAGCAATACATTTTTTAATGTTAATTTCTGCCCCATTTTATTTATCTATAAACTCTGTGTATATATTTTTTATGCACCATGGTAATTGTAGTTAATTTACGTTTATAATACACTTTTTTCTCATTTTTTGAATTTTGGATGAATACTTTAAATTTAAACCCAATTTAAGTAAATTTAATATAAATGCAGAACTAAACTAACTAAAGCTATTACCAGACAACAATACAAATGCCATTGTTTAATTTTTGTTGGATTTCAAAGTGATAAGTTTTACCCTAATTTTATTCTGTAATTTTTTTTTTCAAATTATAATGATATTATGGCTCTTAACTTTGTAAGTGAAAAAAATCATCTATTAAGAGTCTTATAAGTGAAATGGTGTGCAGGTTGTTATTTAAGGTAGTTATAAAATTTATAATATTTAAGCTTACTTTATATGAATAAGAATATGTTAGATTTGCTCCAAAATGCTTAAATTCTTCTGGCCAAAAATCATAGGTTGTATTACTTGGAATACAATTTGAAGTGTATGGAAAAGGTTGTCTTTTTGTTTCAGTCTGCAATTTAATAATTTATTCTTTATATTAAAGAAATTATAAACAAAATGGGGAAAATTTAAATATATGTATATTTTTTTGGTAAGTTTTTACACATTAATGTTGGTGGGGGTAGGTTAATAAGTAATGCCTCCACCTTCGTAATTTCCCTTTAGATAGGAACATTTTTTTTAATCAAATAGCAGTAATAATCCTCAGAATGTGCTCTTTCCTTTCCTGTTTTTACTTTTCTACATAATTACCAGACAACTGGGGCTGTCATGGAGGTAGACACTATTGTTTCCACAAACAGCCACTCTCAGTTCTCACAATTAACTTTCTCATTGGTTTCCTAGTGCTATCTTCAATGAGTTTCTTTTATTTTTCACATAGTGCCAAATATGGGTTTTATGGTGGATGTTGAAGGGTAGCAAGATTCAATCTTTGAATTTTTGCCGTGGTGGCACGAGATTGATGTGTGTGGCTTCATATTGTCATGATATAAGAAAACGTAAAAAAAGATTTTCAAGGACAGCACTATGCAATCAATAAATAAGTTCTTTCTTTAAATTTGGACACATTTTAAATACAAAATAAAAAGGTTGAGTGAACTGTGTGTGCTGGTTGAGGAAGCAGAGTGCCGACTTCTTCCATGATGGCTTCAGAAAACTCTTTGCATCATTAGCAAAATTGTACTTTTGTTATCTGGTGTTGATTAGAAAAGTGAATGCAAAAAAGTAAAAAGCACAGTCTAAGGATAATTTCTGCATTTGATTTATAAAACACTCCCATTTAAACACGAATTATGAAAGAGGAGGGCATTACTTATCAGCCTATCCTTATAATATTTTTAATTTTGGGATTAGTCTATCCAATAATGAATTTGCCTGTTGAGTTCGTAGATTCATTAATTAACTAATTAATTTGATATTTTAGAGGACTAGGTGTATGATTAACTCTAAACTCAAAAAATTGACTTTCTTTCGAAAAACTATGGGAAAACCATCACTTTGTAAAATCAAAATTTTGAAATATTCGGATGAACTTACCCTGGCTGACTTTATTGTTTTTCTGCCAAATGAATACTGGGTATGTCATTAAGGAAGGCTGCCAATTAAATAAGCAATACTAATTTTAATAGGCAAGACTAATTTTAATATTAGCAACCAGAGACTATTTAACTCCTTGGAATTAAAATATTAAGTTATTTAATGGTCTACAACTAACAAAAAAAAGTTAAACCTTTAAAATAAAAATTGGGTTACAGATTATTATAACAAATAAGTTTAGACTAGTTGAGTAAAAGGTCAATTAGTTAGTAGATTTAGATTAAACTTGACCAACTTAAAACATTTGAGTAAGATTGTAATTGAGTTAGAAAGTGAAAGGTTGACCAATTATTTGAATGGAGGATCTAGTCTAACTTTATATACCGGTATAGTTTTTCTATAACAGAGGCAATAGTATGCATGAGTAGAATTTTTTAATGTGATATTATGATGGGGCATATTCATAACCAACAAACTTAACTTATTTAAATACAGAATAAATTACAAATAGCCAGCTTAATTCTTTTTAATCCAACATTAAGTTGCAGAATTTAGCAGCTACTTGCATTTTCTGTCTGCAATCAACTTCATTCATCATTTTAATCTTAATACTGTACAGTAAAACTCTATGTCCTCTATTTCGCGACCACTCCAAATACGACCATCCCTTGTTAATGCACCTTTATCACTGAACCACATTCACTACAGTCTGCAAGACCATGGAGGTCTTTATTTCAAGACCACTAAAGTTTTGCGCAGCAGCATTTTAATGGGGAATATTTTTTGCTTAATTTGTGTAACGTAATGCTTTACAAACTATTTGTATTAAATAGATTGCAAATTACCATAGAATATTTAATAATCGCATGAGTTCCTGGTGAAACTTCAAGTGCTGTTGAAGGAATTCCAATGTTAGCAATATCCCACATGCATAAAGGGTCAAAAGCAATTTTTGTGGTTATTAGTTGAAACCTCATGTAGTTTTTAGGATATTTCAATTTAACAATCAAATCTATTACATTGTTTAAAACATTTAAAAAATATACTATTAATAAAACATTTATTGATTGAAAGTACCATTTTGTTTTTTAAACTTACTCTTGGCTGTTGCTTTTTTAATTTTTTTAGATATAATTGCACATGCTGTAGGGCGCTCATAGGCCCCAACAAATGTTTTTTCTATTAATCTGTTACAATTAAATACATAAAATTTATAATTAAATTTTGGAAATATGACAATCACTTGAACGCTGTAGGTTACATAAGTTGCTTTCTTTTGGATCTCACTTGAATGCTTACTTTCTTATCATATTAATAATATTGTTATACGAGCACACATGCGCTTCTAGGTTTTAGGCAGTGTTGAGGAGCTTAATTTAAAGATTTGTTTTTCTGGATTTTCTAACAAATCTAAAAATGCGTTATGAACAATTAGGTCCTTAGGGACATAAAGAACTTAACAGGGATAGTTGATTGAGCTTATTTGACTATGTTTAGACTCAACTTAATTTTTTAATTATTAATTAACTGAGATATTTTATTACTTAGAAGAAAAACTTTCAGCTCAAACTTTTTATTACAAATAATATTGATAAGATTTGTCCGCAAAATATGTTTTAATAAACTATTCTCAAGTGTACAATAGTTAATGTTTTATATATTTATATATTAAATTTTATTAATGGTGTATACTGTATTTTATATTATTTTACATTTCGTTTCCATCTTTTTACTATTTGCTAAATCTGGTTTCAATATTTCTTATATAAAATGATAAATTAATTAAATATTTTTTTCTTTCTAAAAGTGTATTAACTCGTAATTCTAAATTGCCATTTCATTAAAGATAAGTAATTAGTTAACCCATTTTCTCATTTACTATGTGACCGCATTTGAACAGTTTCTATCATCTGTTCACTCACAAATCAATATCAAAATAATAATAAATACAAGTCCAGTGCTCAGTAAAAATGTAACCTTCAATGAGTTACTGCGTTTAATGCGTGTACTAACCTGCATGGAATATATTTCCCTATATCGCTGTAAAACTCACATGATGTTATAAAATCTCCAACAGAAGGCAGGTATGAAAATTTTTCAATTTTAGTAAAATTGAGTTTGTAAAATGATTCTTCTTCCATCGTTAACTAATAAATAATTAGAAACTAGTACTTTTTTTAAGAATAAGTTGATCTATAATACGTTTTTTTTATGTAAAAGTTTTAGGTATTCAACTTTTGTAGATAAATCAATATTGTTTGCCAAGTCTTCAGAAGTGTAATAAAATTGAGTATTAGAACAAGCATAAATTGTTGGAAATGAGTTTTCGTCCTGAGGTTCAGTGGTCACTACTTGTATCACTTTAAATCTAAAAATAGATAAAAGCAGGCATGTAGTGTTACTTCATTAGCAGCAAATTAATTCAAAAAAGATAAAATTATCAGATCAAATACTGTAAATATTCATAAATTGTGAGATATGTTTGCCAGATGTAGACTGAAGCAATAACTATAACTCCACTCCACCACAACAAATTGTGCATTAGAGTGAAATGGTCTTGTTTGATAACCCATGATGTTTTAGTTTGATTCATTGATTTTGAATAGTTTATTGATGTCTTTGGTTGTTTTGAATTGCTCATGGATGGTCTAAATTTTTTTGGTTGGCACATTTTCTCAATGCCTATGGACAGTATGATACTGACCGAAAGGCCAATCCATAGGCCCCAAACACCACCCACTGTACTCAGGGCATCTTCCAACTATATTAAAAAATGAAATTGTTATTAACATTAATTTTTTGACAAATTTATATCAATGTAGCCTACATGTCGTAATTGTGAAATATGTAAAAGTATTTTTTAATTAAATTAGATTTTTATTTTTATCGCTGCCACATATTTCATCATATTGACTTTAATCAAGGTAACATACGAGTTCTAATCATACTTTTTACCTTGACTTTTGGTTCCACATAAGAAATGGAATTTGCCGATGATTTTATAATGTCAATTGCTGTCACTCCCCAAAATAATTTTGCTTCCTTTCTGCAAAAAAACCAAAAAAAAAAAAATATATATTAATTGCACAATAATAAAATTGTAGTTTCTCTTTAATTATCTAATGCTGTGTTTCCTGAACCTTTTTTGTACCAGGCTTCATCATTATTTAATTCTGCTGCTTTTACAATCCACTTTGTATTAAATTTGCTTTATGTGCTTTAGATGTATTCATTAGTTTTGAACATTTTTTCTTGCAAATACATGTACATACATATACTTCTATCAATTTTAGAGGATTGTAAATATTTAACTAAGTATAGTATTAAATTTTCTAATAAGCAGTATTACACTTATTATTTTTAATTAATTATCACAGATCATCACAAAATCGAATAAATAAGTAGACGATTCAAAGGTCTAGTGCTACACGGCCTACCAACTCGTGATGTAATTTTTTTCACGATTGAACACTTCAATTGAGCGTGTGTTAAAAAATGCTGAGGGTGTGTCTAGTTAGAGAAACGCTTGCATGGTCGAAGATGGCATCTGATTACTGAAATTGACAGTTTTTTTACTTGAAAGAGTGAACATAATTATTTTTAATGCCACAATCAACGTATAAGTATAGAAATAAATTACTTTTTTAGTTCACCTCTAGGGTCTCCAAACTACAACCCGCGGGCCAAATCTGGCCTTCTAAGACTTTTTATCTTGCCCGCGGCTCTTGGGTCACAATTACATTTAATCTGGCTCGTGGAAGCCAATTTGTTTTTAAAAAAATATTATTTCGTAGATCTGTTTTTTTTTATCAAAAAAATTTTGCGCCTGGCAAGCTGGGCGTTTGTTAATTATATAAATTACTACTGTAAGTGGGAAGCTCGGCCATGTAACCAGGCCCAATAATACCGTAGCAGTATGTTGGTCAAGCTAGCTAGTTCCTGGCCCATGGGTACTCTACCTTAACATACTGTAGCTACATCTTAAAAAGTATAGTTTCATTGGGATTTACAGTACCAGTATTTGTGTACTGTGTATCCAGAGCAACGATAAAGTTATTAAGATCTTATTATTAATTTTTACATAGCTGGGAAAAGATTTTTGACCGTCAAAGGCTTTGTTTCAATCATGTTCCAGAATTCAATATATACACTCTAAAAGAGTCAATGATGTTTAATGTTTGTTACACTTAAAATAAACTGCGACATTGTTTACCACTAGATTTTCTTCATTATCGAACTTTGATCTTTCTTTGGTTGCAGTAAATTCAATATACCTAAAAAAAAACATTTTAATTTTAAATGTTAATTTTTGTATGCAAAATAAAAAAATTAAAGTTTTAAAACATCTTATTGCACCATAAAACGGGGTTTTTTTACCCTACGCAGAAGCTGTATAAAAAAACTGCTGCTGTAATTTTTAATTTATATTTTTTTAATGTTTTTTTTTTCCTAAATTAATATACTGTATATTTTTATTTTGTTGGTCAATGTTTTTTAAATTGGTTATGATTATAATAGATGTTCTTTATAGATCATGGTTTTGTTTTCATAAGCTATAATGACGCTTCAGATTATGACTTGTTTTAATATGGTACTATATGTACTCACGTGCAAGTTGTTTGACATTTGCACATGCCATCGAGTTCATCTTTTGGGATTGTATTGCAAACTAAAAATCAACAGTTGAAAAATAGAGGTGAAAGATTTTGCTTAATTTTTCTTTTGGAAAATATTACGTAGATAAACATTTTAATTGATTTTCAAAACAATTACTTTGGAAGTACTCAATTATTTCGATTTATTATCGTGTTTTTAAAAATTAAACATTGCTTAGAAATTGTCATTTAAGTGCATCTATAAAAGTCTGAACGAAAATGAATTCTATATGAATTTCCATTTTTATAATTCTGAAATTTTATTAATCTTTCAATGACTTTCTCTTTCATTAAATCTATTTAGCCCTATGCATTAGATTCTACATTTTTTGATTAAACAAAAACAAAGCATTATTGGAGTTTTTGACTATTGCAAACATATTAAACGTTTTAAATTTGAAACAACTAGGTTTTTATTATTATTATTAATTTATGATACTAGCAGTAGGGCGTTTCGGCGTTCTGTGGCCACTTATATTATTATTGTTTCCCAGCCTCTTTTATTTGTTGGGTTACAGTTAAATGATAAAGTGTACACTTAGTATTTAGGTATTGTACAGGTATTGTTTTATATACAGTTCTTAACAAATATAGACGGTTTATTAAATCATTTTAATAATTAAAATGCTAGTAGCAGATGATAAGTAATGCCTCCATCTTTGTAATTTGCGTTTGGATGAGAATATTGTAATTAATCAAACGCAAAAATAATTTTTAGAATGTGCTCTATAATTTTCTGCATTCATTTTTTAACATAATTAACAAATTACAGGATGTATACAAAAAGTCGGCAATGTTTCTGCAACCAGCCTTTTACGGTTCTTTCAACTTCTTAATTTTTTGTGCTTTTTGGGTCTTAATTGGTCAGAGCTGTCTCCACAGATATTCTTTAAATTTTTGGAAGTGACAGAAATCACGCGGTGCCAAATTTAGGCTGTATGGTGGACGTCACCATGTCATGCCACATGCAACCACGGCAGAATTTCAGAGATTAGGGATGTTGATATCAAAACAAAATATCGATATAAATATATCGTGTCGATAATTTTTCAATGTATCGTTTTAGTAATTCGATATTACAAAAAATAATATCGATATTTCGATAATAATGTTCAAAAAAAAAAAATTAAAACAAAATTGGATGACAAAGTCAAATTTTTCGCTTTTTTCCTTCCAACAAATACTTGTTTTTTGATTTTGAATTAAACTCACTGGCGTAGCAAGGGTACACGGCGTCCAGAGACAAAAATTTAAATAGTTATTTTTTAAGGGGTGGAGGGAAGGTCACAAAACTTTTTTTTTTATGATATAAAGCGCCGAGCTTGTAAGGCGCCAAGTTTTGTTTTGGCAAAAGTGACAAATTCAGTACTTTATTTAGGACGAAATAATAAAATTTTTGACCATTTAACAAAAAAAAAGTTTGACCGAATTCGTGAGCCACAAAAATTTAAAAAATATCGGTGTTTCAATATTGCGTTTTTATTATCAATACATCGATATACCGGTATTAAAATAAAAAATATTGTTAATTATATCGATACCGGTATATTTTTTTAAAAAATATCGATATTTTATCGACATCTTTATTAGAGATTGAATCTCGCTGCTAAACCATTTCCACCACAAACTCAGATTTGGCACCCAAAATTAAATGAACCTCTACGTAGACAGCACTGACTAATGAAGACCAAAGAAAAACAAATAATGAAGAAGTTGAGAGGACTGTCATAGAAGTCTTTAAATTGAAGTTTATCCATGTGTCATTAAAACATTGAATTAATAAAAGGGTTTAAAACTAGCTTAGTTGGGTCTGTTTTTTTGACGGACACCTTGGGAATAAAATCTACAGTAAACGAACGTTCAGTTTTTCTGTAAAATATCTCAACTAAGGAAATTGTTAGCCATTCTAGATAGGTAGAAAATGTACACTAACATGTCGAACAGCCTGTCTTTCGAATTAATTATTTATTTACTTTGCAAAAATTGGTGTGATGGGGTTTTTACAAATGATAAACCCATTAGTAAACGTCCTATTTCTGATTAAGATATTATAGTTATTTAAAATAGTAACTAGATACGCAATTACTTGTTGTGCATAAAGGAAGTTGTTCTTCATTCTGGTTTGCCATCGACTTTGGTATAATACATTTGCAATAGGTCTTAGTTAATTCATATACACATTGGTCCAAACAGCCCTAAAATGTTTCAAAAATATATACTAAAAAAAAAAACTAATAGTCACTAACTCCTAAAGTGCACAATAATACTTTAAAAGAGTATTTGTATTGATTAGAAGAAATATTAAAGTTGTCAGTAATAACAGTAAAAGATTTGATGAATGTGGATTCGGTATCCACGCATTCGCTGTCAGATCGCGCCTCATAAATTACCTGCATTTAAAAACATAAGTACCCGTACTAAAATATAAGTTTTTTTTAAAAAAAAAAAGTAAATTTTAATATTTTAAGCTTTCCTTATTAGCAAACAGAAGGATATATAAATTATAGGTGTCGATATAGATGATGTTTTCAGGTTTGAAGATAGGTGGGGTGTCCTTTTCATGAATTACTAACACTGGAAATTCCAAGTTTGTTCGTATGGATTCGAAAGTATAACTTAATTTAAGTTCTATTTAAAATTAAGCAAAGTTATATTATTGTATGCAACATTTATTTAAAATTAAACAAATAAATTACCTGCGTTTGGATTGTAGTTTGCAAAGGTAATGCAGTTTCCAAAATATAAATGGTTAAAATAACGAAGTATGCTATCCAAAGGAACAGTTTATTTTTATTACACCTTCTGTCCATAAATAAGTGTCCGATTTTGATTTTTTTTGAAACTTAAGAAAACGCGACTTTGTTTTTAAAAGTTGTCTTGTTATTTTGAAAACACTTGTTATAGGTGAAGTTTTTGGCAGCAACTAAAAAATTTTGTAGTTTTTCTTATAATAAAATTTTTTAAACAAACAGCAGGAATTTTGTAGATCTAATATAAAGCTCCAGTCTAAGAAAATTATGGGAGATATGGAAAATATTTTTGTACAAAACGGTCGTGAAAGACCTAAATTAAATCTAAAACTAAAGTAAGCCGCTTTATAAAGCATTGCTAAAATTGAGTGACAACAAGAAAATGAAGCAAATTCAAGAACATGTACAGACATCATCAATTCAGTTCAAATGACTCAAATTTACTCCTAAAAGTTTCTCAGAAGCAATATTTGTAATTAAGTTTCAATAAAATATATAATTGTATTGATTTCTTTTGATAATGTTTTAAAAATAATTTTTGAAGAAATCAGACACTTATTTTTGGATAGGAAATTTCTGGACGGATGGAGTAGTTATCTAAGATTAATAAAGTCTTAATTTAAATGTATATAAATTTAAAACTTTTAGGTGGGTGGGGTGGGGAGGAGGTAAAGTTTAGTTAACAGGAGGTGCTTTATATTAAATTTTACTTGAAACTGAAATCAGTGTTAACAAATTGATCGACCGGATATCCAATTTGAAATCGATCATTTTCGCTGAGAAGAGATAAACAAAAGATTGATGGACGAATGACGTCACACGATGACGACATATTCTTCATCTACAAACATTTTAA
>JAQGAY010001947.1:0-12186 GCA_034698085.1 Polydesmus angustus
TGAATTCTGAATTTTCTTTTATTGAATTTTTCTGAATTTTGAACCATTTTTTTACTGAATAATTTTAGACTTTTTTAATTGAATTCTGATTTAATTTAACTGATTTTTGAACGCAATTTTGTTTTAATTTTGAACTTTTACTAAATTTTGAACTTAATTTTACTAAATTTTGAACCCAAATGTACTGAATTTCGAATTTAATTTTACTGAATTTCGAACCTAATTTTACTGAATTTCGAACTTAATTTTACTGAATTTCGAATCAAATTTAACTGAATTTTGATATTATTTTTCCATGAATTTTTATCCTTTTTTTTTTTTTTATCTATTTTGAATTTTGAACCTAATTTTTTTCTGAATTTGAAACCTTTTTTTTTTTAAAGCAACGTTAAACGAAATTCAACCGGATATTGCACCGACATTAAACTAAAACTAATTATTATTGAAATCTCATTTTATCTTAGTCGAATCTTAGTATCGAACGTTGTTATCGATTAACCTCTTTCCTCCAATTTTGTTGACCATTAATTATAAGTAAAAGTCCGATCAATAACCATTTCCAATCACATAATCATTTAATTTCTCCTTATCATCAACATCATCGTCATGGTGGAAGGGCCAACCGGAAGTGGGTGTGGTTTGTTTTCGACCTCTGATGATAATTGATGACGTCGGTCCCCCTCATTTCCGGCATGAGCGGTCACCTTTAAATATCGATCGCCTTCGCTGCGTAATGGCCGCTTGATGACGTATTTATGAGAAATTATTGTAGGCGTTTGTTTAATATTTGCAGACGTCCTCATGTGGGGGGGTGGTCAGTGGGCGGGTGGTCAGCGCGGAGAGAGAACGGCAACGGAAGCGGGGAAAAAATTAGGTTGCAGATGACCGTAAGCGGTAATTCTCTTACGTTTACGTTAGTTGCTTTTCTCCGTCAGCCGCTTGACCACAGGCCATCTCTTCCTCCGCCCACCCCCACCTACCACCCCACCCACTGACCACCCACTGACCACCCCTCAACCACCCCACCCCTCAACCACCCCACCCCTTCCTCTTGACCACCCACTTGAATCTTTTTGGCTTTTGATGTTTTGCCAGTTGCGTTTCGTTTCGCATTTTCTCTCCATTGGAAGCGCGTTTGCGGTTATCTTTCGCACACACTAAATCTTTCTTTTTCGTCGTGCGCAGGTGCGGAAGTCACGTGATCTAACTGCGCATCCTCCATTTTCTCTCGTTTCATGTTAATTTCATTTTTATCATTGCGGTTTTTCATCTTTCGGCGTTTTGGTTTGCGAATGAAAGCGAACCAATGGGCCGAGTGCATGAGGACCATCATTACCATAAGTGCCATTAGAAATGGATTAATGTTTCTTGAGGTGATGCGTATACACATTATTTTAACGATTAAAAATAATGCGACTGTTGCGATAGAACTTTGTACACGGTGGGCGTAAAAAAAGTGCACCTAATTGAATTTTTATAAAATCCTTTTAATAATGTTAATATTTTAATGACATCTGGAAAATTTTTAATTTAATGTATTGTTTAACATTGAATTGTTCTATTCTGTGTTTAAAATAGCCACTTCCGGTCCCAATACACGAGGCAAAACGAGCATTATACAAACTCGCCAGTTGATTCCAGCTTCATCGAGTTATACCTCGTATCATCGTCTCATGCAGTTTAGGGTGTTCGTTGGATGACGATAGTTTTGAAACATGAATAAATCAGTCGATTTAAATAAAAATGAATTATTTTATTTTAAATTTACATTAATTAACACCTCCCATTTAATAATAAAAAACAATTTTTAGAATATGACCTCTACAACTAAGTCGGCACGTATTAATGCGCTCAAGGAAATTTGCATTAATCCTATGGTAGATGCCGGCAGGTGTCGAGATGCAGTCGGCCGCTGCAGGTTGGAAGTCCTCAAAAAGCTTTAGTTGTCAAAGTGAGCGCGTGAGCACGTTTACCCGTGCCGAATCAGTTGTAGAGGTCATAGTCCAAAAATTGTTTTTTTATTATTAAATTGAAGGGATTAATTAAAGTAAATATAAAAAAATAATGCATTTTCAATAAAATTCGACTGATTTATTCATGTTTTAAAACTATCGTCATCCAACGAACGCCCTATATCATACTTTGGCTACTTTTTCAATATTCTAGATTTAAATTAGGTAGACCATAAAATTTGGGGTGTGATGCGAGAAAAGATGTACACATAGTGAGTGGGTATGATGCTTGTGTTAAAACCGGAAGTGGATATTTTAACGAAATAACGAGATATAAAGAAATTTTTGTAAGGAAAAAAAAAAGTAAATCTTAAAAGTTCTTCCCGGAAGCGGAAACAAAATCCCTATTTGCTTCCACATTTTGATTCTTCATTTAACGAAATAAAATCGGAAACTGTTTTTTTTTTTTTTCGTTTTGCTTTTGTTTAGTCGAAATTTGTTTTTAAGATCATTTCCGGTTGCGCGTAGGATACTACAAGTGGGACGCGAAATATTTATGTTTGAGAAACTCTCGTTTAATTATCCGAAATTATTGTAAAAGCTTCGTATTAATAATTAAGTGAGCTAAAGTGGGATTTTGAGGCTGCGCAATTCCGCTTCCTGTTTAATCCGGATCACGTGATCTCTCGTTAAATGAATTTCCGGTTTTCATTTTTTTTTTTTTTTGTGTACATGTATTTGTTTTACGACTTTTTTTACGCGCTTTTTTTTTTTTTTATTTCCAAGGACCTTTTTTATTTCATTTTTAAGCCCTTCTTCTCCTCTTACACGTTTATGACGCTATAGCGGTCAACTGTCCACTCGCAACTTCCGGATGGCGTTTTGTTCCTCCATTTTTTTTATTATTTTTTTTTTGTTAAAGTTTAATTTATTTGATAGCCGAAACGAATTGTAAGAATGGGCGCGAAAATCTTTTACTGCTCCAACACTTTCGCCCTACCCTCCATTCTACTACAAGACACGCCCCTTCTCTTCTCTTCCGGGGCCCCACGCGCCATTTCAGCCACCGAGGACACTTACGGCTTTAAACAAGAATTTAAAGACGATCATTGAGCACTAAAGAAATGCTTTAAATAGTTGCTAAACTTTATTTAGTGTCCATTAGTTCAAGAAAAAGTCACTAAACTACTAATCCACTCTTAACCAACTAACTGTTACAAGGTCACTAAAGTATAAAAAACAGTCACCAAAGTATAAAAATGGTTACTAAATCATAAAAACGGTTACTAAATCATAAAAAGCAGTTACTAAGCCATATAATTAAGCCATTAAATCATGAAAAGCAATCACTAAACTATGCAAAATGTCACTAAAGTATAAAAACGGCCACTAAAGTTTAAAAATGGTTACAACAGTATAAAAACAGCCACTAAACTATAAGAAGCAGTCATTTAACCATATAAATCAGTAACTAAATAATGAAAATCAGTCACTAAACTATACAAAATAGTCACTAAAGTATAAAAACAGTCACTAAATCATAAAAAAAATCACTAAATCATTTAAGTCAGTCACTTAATCATAAAAATCTAACACTAAACTATAAAAATCCATTACTAAACCATAGACGTCAATTACTAAACTATAAAAGGCAGTCACTAATGTATAAAAAACAGTCCCTAATATATGAAAAACAGTCCCTAATGTATGAAAAACAGTCCCTAATGTATGAAAAACAGTCCCTAATGTATGAAAAACAGTCCCTAATGTATGAAAAACAGTCCCTAATGTATGAAAAACAGTTCCTAATGTATGAAAAACAGTCCCTAATGTATGAAAAACAGTCCCTAATGTATGAAAAACAGTCCCTAATGTAGGAAAAACAGTCCCTAATGTATGAAAAACAGTTCCTAATGTATGAAAAACAGTCACTAAAGTATAGAAGCAGTGACTTTAGTATAAAAATAGTCACTAAGCCATATAAATCAATTACTAAGTCATGAAAATCAGTCGCTAAACCATATAATTCAGTTACTAAACCACATAAATCAGTCAATCATAAAAATGTATCACTAAACTTTAAAAATCGATCACTAAATTATGAAAATGAATTACAAAACTTGTAAATCCAGTCACTGAAGCATACAAAATAGTCCCTAAAGTATACAAAATAGTCACTAAAGTATAAAAAACAGTCACTAAAGTTTAAAAAGCAGTGAGTAAAATGCGTTTTTTTCTTTATTTACACGTACGGTGTTTAGTTTTAATGTTTGGCGGCGAATGCGACGTGAGCGAGGGAGGGAAATCGTGAAATGGTTCGTCTCCGTTTTAATTGCTCTTTTGCTTTGCTAGTAATTTGGCGGGAAACTCGACAAACTTTTCCCCGCAACAATGTTCGAGCGGGAGTTATTTAAGATCAAAATTCCGCACCATTTTTTTCTTTTTCTTTTTATTCGCATTCCGCCGGCCGCGAGAGGGCGTCGCAGCCGACTTAACTATCCAAAAGGTCATAAAAATGTAAACACTCTTTTTTTTTCCCTCCATTTTTATTTTGGTAAACACAGATCCAGCGCCATCTGTCGACGGAATTCTTGGAAAGTAAACAAATTAATTCGTTTCCAAAAAAAAAATACCTTTTCTAACCTTACGTTACGCTTAACGTATAACTCTTAACGTTCACCGCGCAACCTTTAAAACGCTACCAACACTCGTAAAAAATTCCACTTACGTTTTTAATACTTCTACGTATTTTCATTACGTTTTAGTTGCGCAAACTCTTTTCAAAGGTTAATCATAATAATTATTCTCTCATTTTTCTCGCTTTATGTGAGATTCGTCTGTGATTTTCCAGAGGAAGACAGGAAGTGAGTTAGGGGAAGAATTGACCTAAGTAATCTGCAAAGGTCAAAGGATTATTTGAGGTCAACCGACCGCTGTTTTTCAGGCCGAAAAGTCAGCTTATTCTTCACTTGGGTCACAACTTAAGTTCTTAGTGTTGCTATGGTTACGCTAACTAGCCGCGTTACGCTCATCGCGATTACTTTAAGCACTTTTTGAACATGGAATTGTTCTATTCTGCGTTTCGAATGTTCACTTCCGGTCTCAACACACTATGCTACGTTGCATACATACCAGCTTCTATCACACGTTGGCGCACTTGTCCAATATCCCAGACTTAAATTAGGTAGACTTCAAACTATGGGGTGGGATGCAAGAAAATTTTTACGAGAAAAAAAAGTACCAAAAATGGAAGTGTTTGTATGCAGTTGAAGCAGTTTAAGTGTAACATAGTGAGTGGGCATAATGCTCGTGTTGAGACCGGAAGTGGATATTTTAAAAACACAGAATAAATTCAATAGAACAATTAAGAGTTAAAAAAAAATTTAAAGTAAAGTTTCTCCACGTGTAATTCAATTATTTACATTATTAAAAGGATTTAATACTAATTCAGTTGAGTGCACTTTTTTATGAACACAGTGTATGCCCATAAAAATAAATAAATAGATGAAATTAAATTGCATTATATTTTGAAAAATTTTTACTTGATTTTATTAACTTTTTGCCGGTTTAATGGGTTTTTTCTGGTTTAGTGAAGTTTTTTCTGGTTTACTAAATTATTGATGTTTTAATGAATAATTTTATAAATTTTTACAACGAATTTTTTTTATTGTTAAAAATTATTTTATTTATGGTTTAAGGAACTTTTTTTTATGGATTAAAGAACTTTTTTTATTGTTTAAAAGATATCTTTTCTTGTTTAAGGAACTTTTTGTGCTTTTATTAAATTAATTTCTGGTTTAATGAAGTTTTTTTTTGGTTTACTAAATTTTTTTTTTGTTTTAATGAATAATTTTATAAATTTTTACAACGAATTTTTTTATGGTTTAAAAACTTTTTTTTTTATGGATTAAAGAACATTTTTTATGGATGGTTTAATGGATATCTTTTCTCGTTTAAGGAAGTTTTTGTTCTTTATTAAATTAATTTCTGTTTTAGTAATTTTTTTTTTCTTCATGGTTTAGTAATTTTTTTTATCTCTGGTTTAATGAACGTATATAAATTCAAATAAATAAAAAGAAATTTAATACCGGTAAATAATTTTCTAAACTTAAAAAAACGAAAAAATCCTAATAAGGTAATTATTAAATCTAGTTCATTTTTTACGATTTTGTTTTTCAATAAATCGATATTTCCGCCATTTTTTTTCCATCGTTTTCAAAACAAATAAAATGTGTGTGAAATGGGATGATTACCCAAATTTTTGGAGCTAAAAATAGGTCAGCAATTCTTTTAAATGTTTTCCGATAGATGAGATGCGACGAGAGATGAGATGAGATGTGCAACTAATAGCATTTTCTTCACTTGTCAACATTTTTTTTCTCTTTTCTTTTCTTTTCCTCTCTTATTATTATTATTTTTTTTTCTTGCGTTTGTTTTGGTTGTGTATTTCGTAAAACGTTGTCGGATAATCAAAGATGGAGAATGGAGTTGGGTGGGTGGTTTGGAGGTGTGGGTGGGGCGTCATGTGTTTGTGTCGTTTCTCATAACTTTTCATATATTTATGATGATCTCTCTTTCCGCCTCTACTTTTATATGCGGCAAAATCACTTTATTTCTTTGCATTTCTTCACTCTCTCCATCTCCATCACTCTGGCTATGTTCGATCGCTTTCGTCTTCCTTCTCCATCACTCTGGCTGCTTTCCTACTAAACACTCTGCCTCATCATTCTAGATCTTGTTTTCCATTTTCTTTTCATCACTCTGATTTGCTTTAAATTATCACTCTGCTTTTCTCTATCATTCTTTCTCTATACCCATCACTCTGGACATTATTCTAATTCTCTCTTTTCATCGCTCTGGCATTCGATTGCTTTTGTTTTCATTATCTTCTCTCTGGTTTTCCTTCTACTAACCTGACTCTGGTTTCATCACTCTTCTCTTTGACTTCATCACTCTTTTCTCAGGTTTCATCACACTTTGATCTGCTTTCATCATTCTTTTCTGCTTTTATCACTCTTTTCTGCTTTTATTACTCTTCTCTCTGGTGTCATCACTCTTCTCTGCTTTTATCACTCTTTTCTCTGGTTTCATCAATCTTCAGTCTGCTTTCATCAATCTTCAGTCTGCTTTCATCAATCTTCAGTCTGCTTTCATCAATCTTCAGTCTGCTTTCATCATTCCTTTCTGCTTTCATCATTCCTTTCTGCTTTTATCATTCTTCTCTGCTTTTATCACTCTTCTCTCTGCTTTTATCACTCTTCTTTCTGGTTTCATCACTCTTCTCTCTGGCTTCTTCACTCTTTTCTCTGCTTTTATCAATTTTTCTCCCTGATTTCATCACTCTTCTTTCTGGTTTCATCACTCATCTTTCTGGTTTCATTACTTTGCTTTCTGGTTTCATCACTTTGAATTTTTTTTTTCATTTCCTTTTCATCTCTCTGGTTTTCTCAATCATTCTTGTCATCACTCTGGTCATTATCTTAATTCTATCTCACTCCAATCACTGATTCCCTTTTTCGTCATTATAGTTCTCTCTTCGCCACTTTACTTCTCTCTTTTGCTCCATCCTTCTGGTTTTCTTTTTGTATTTTCCATCACTTTGATGATTCTTTTTTTTTCTGGCTATGAGTGTTATCACTCTGGATATTTCTCTTGCTCCATCACTCTGGATTTATTCTAGCTCCATTACTCTGGTTCGTTCTCTTGTTCTATCATTCTGCAGTCTTCTTAATTTTCTTATTCTTCATTGCTCTGACTTTTACCACTTTTCTATATTTTCACAACTCTTCTTTACGTCTAACCCTCTTCTCTATTTCCCATCTCACTCTAGTTTTCTTCGATTATAATGTCTCCTTTTGGTTTATTCAACTTCACTCTTTGAATCATTCTCTCTTACCTGTTTGGTTTTCCTCCATCACTCTTTATCTATTTTTATTACGTACTTCTTTCTGTTTTAATCACTCTTCTCTATTTTTATTACTTATCCATTTTCATCACTCCTTTCCTCCATTTCTATCACTCTTTTTCTATACTTTTATTTCGATTAACATTTTTTCCTTTATTTTTTCATCATTCTTTTCCACTATTTTCATCACTACTGGCATTTCTCTACTATAACTTCACTTTTTTCCCTAGCCTCACCACTCTTTCTCTCTCACTCTTCTTTATTTCTATCATTATTATTTTTTTGCTTTTTCATCACTCTTCTCGTATTATCTTCACTCTTTCTAACTTTTTTTTCTCTCTCTCTCCATCTAATTCACTCTCATCTTTCTAACATACTTTTATACATCTATTGTATGGTCTCCCTTTTCTTCTCTGTTTGCATCACTCTGACTCAGTTTCTCGTATTCCTTCGTCGAAATGTAAACAAACACAAAAAGTGTAGATTGTATTTCCTCGTAATTAGAATGGACTTTTCGTAACTGCTAACTAATCACCGATCAACATATCGTTTTACACGCAGCGCACAACACAAACGGGCATCGTTTTACCTCATCTTGTTTGCCTTCTTCTCTCATCCGCATTTACATATATATTTTTTTCTCTCTCTTTCTACACCACTCTCTCCCTCTCTCATCCATTCACTTTACAACCCCCACCTCACACGTAACATGTGCGAAGAGATATATTATAAGGAGGGGACACTGCTTTCGTTTTACAAAAATACCACTGCCTCGTAAAACCCAAATAAAAAGTGAAGAGAGTGTGCGGGATTGGTAAGGAAGGAGTGGGGGGATTGGTAGGGAGTGGGGAAGGGATGGTGAGGCGTTATGGTGGGTGTGGGTTATTGTAATTAGTTGAAGCCCCCCCCCCCCTCTCCCTTAAAAGTATATTTTCAGAGCCAACCAAAAAATGTGTGGGGGGATTTTGTATTAGCGGAATGGAAAGAGTGGAGACAGACCAACACTCACTTCGAGCCCTTAAAATAAGCATTTCTTATACTGATAAAGGGATTTGTTTATTTATGGTCGGTTAATTTCAATCCAATAAACACAAAAAAAAAACGGAATTTGCTATGTGGAAGCAAAATTTTTATGTGATTAAAATAAGAACATTTTTTAAAAAAAAAAAAATAATCAATGTTTGTAGTCAATTTTTATGTGTTATAAGGACTTTTTTTACTTTTTGGAATTTTTTGATTTTTCCTATTTTTTTTTTTTTACTTATTATTTATCGACGCACATTCCAACATACTGTAGTTGTACAGAATTAAATTTTAGGGGATTTTCTTTTATTTATAGGGATTTTTCTTTTATTTATATGGATTTTTCTTTTATTTATAGGGATTTTTCTTTTATTTACAGGGATTTTTCTTTTATTTATAGGGATTTTTCTTATTCATATGGATTTTTTTTTATTTATAAGGATTTTTTATTTATAAGGATTTTTTATTTATTAATAGTGATTTTTATCTATAGGTATTTTTTTTTATTTATTGGAATTTTTTAAGTGAAATTAAAAAATCATCTGTGTTAAGCCAGTGTAGTGGCTTTTCTAGGCAAAAGCGCTTAAGCCACGCAGCATACGCTTCCCACTTAGTGACTTTTGCCTCTGAAACTTACAGAATGTGAAGTAACACTATCTGCGAACTAAGGCGCCGATTATAATCGTTTAATGAGAGGGAATTTAATTGAGAATTAATTTTAAGTGGATACTTATAATAAACGAAAAAAATTTTTAAAAAAAAACTATGACGTAATAAAACCACTGTATAAGGAACGGGAAGAGCGAGGGAGGGAGTTAAGAGTGGGGAGAGGGATGGAGAGAGAGGGAATGAAGATGCACACACTAAACATAGACGAGGGTTTAATTTCTTCACTTAAACTTTTAATTACCTTTAAGCGATAACTCATCTTTGCAACAAAAAAAAACTTTTATTATTATAACAATAAACTTCGTAATAAAAACAATTAAAAAAAAGTCACTTAAAAATAATGTTTTCATACCGGAAGCCATGTTGGGGGTGCCCTGGTGGAGCGAAGAGGCCCTAGGGTGTTTATGTGCGGGGTGATACGGAAGTGTTTTTGAGCAGCAGCAGGGGGCGCTGTAGCTGAAGGGAGAAAGGATAGAAAGAGAGAGGGAGAGGCGAAAGGACACTCTTAAAATTATGAATAGAGATGATAATAAATCATAATCTCTCTCTCCTCCACTCTCTCTCTTTTCAATTGCTCACTTTTTCCATTCCTTTCTCATCTCATCACTCTTTCCAGCTTTCGTTGTTCTACATCATCTCCATCACTCTCTCTCTCTCTCTCTCTCTCTCTCTGTCTTTCTCTCTCTCTCTCGATTTGTTTTCATTTTACACTCTCATTTTTTTATTCTCTCTTCAACTTTCTATCTTTAACATTCACTGCATCGAACTCTCCCATGCTTTCCTTTTTTCTATCACTCTTTTAATTTCTATTTTTCCAACGCTCTTTCGCTTACTTTCTTCGTTCATCTTTCACTTTTCAACTTTGCACAGGGTGTTCGTTGAATGACGTTAGTTTTTAAACATGAGTAAATCAGTCGAATTTTAATGAAAATGAATTATTTTTTTCATATTTACATTAATTAACACCTCCCATTTAATAATAATAAAAAAATTGGATTATAACCTCTACAACTGAGTCGGCACGTGTTAATGCGCACGAGAAAATTTGCATTAATTCTCTGGTAGATGCCGGCTCGTGACGAGATCCAGTCGGCAGGTGCACTCTGGAAGTCCGCAAAAGCTTTAGCCGTGAAAGTGAACGCGTGAGCACGTTTACACGTGCCGACTCAGTTGTAGAAGTCATATTCTAAAAATTGTTTTTTTTTTATTATTAAATGGGAGGTGTTCATTAATATGAATTTTAAAAAGATAATTTATTTTCATTATATTTCGACTGATTTACTCATGTTTCAAAACTAACGTCGTCCAACGAACACTCTATACTTGTCACTGCACCTATTTCTCTCTTCCAGCTTTTAATTCTCGTGTACTCTCATCACTCTTTCTCTAGCTCACACATTCTTTCCATCACTCCCTTCTTTTCGTCTTACTCACTCCTGTCTTTGTCCATCCTCTTCTCTTTCACTCTCCAAATTTCTGCTTCCTTCACTTTCACTTTATCCTATCTCTCTCAGTTTCTATCTGCCATCATTTATTTTAGTCTGTTTCACTCTCCGTCACTCTTTCTCCGGCGTTATTTTTCTCTCTATTTTAGTGTCATCTTTTGCACGTGTGTTCGCCCACTCCACGTCACCCCGGCACCCCTCGACGACACCTCTCACCCCTCGTCTTTATTACCGTATCTCAAATTTCCAAGAATTATAATAAAGAGATAGATGGAGAGCGAGTGGAAGAGAGAGAGAGTTTGCGGATTTATTGCGTCACACACGGTAGCACTTTTATTGGCCAGTTTAGTGTCACGTTGGCTTTTTTTTATATACCGGTTTCTTTTTGTCACAATATGCGTGTTGGAGGACACGGTGAACATTTTGAAGAGCGAGTTGGGTTGAGCAGGGACCGAGTCGCAGCTTGTTAGGGGGACGCAGGGAATGAGAGAGTGAAAGAGAGGGAGAGAGAATGAAAGAGAGAGGGAGAAAATATTGCTATTAAATTTGATTAGTTTTCACTTTTTCTTTCGTTTTTTTTTTTCTTCTCATTTTTATTATTAGTTAAGAATTTGTGCGTTTATGTTCGTCGAGCATTTGGTTGTTTTTGAGAGTAAAATTTCGTTGACAATATTAAAGTTGTGCAATTTGCACGCTTTGGACGTTAAATTGCTTGTTATTTTTTCGATTTTTAATAATGAATGTTATTGTTTAATTTTAGCGAATGTTTCAACTAATTATGTTTTTTTTCTTTCTTTTTTTTTTTTTTAGGTAAGAAAAGCATATTTATTTACGGTTTTTGTGCGAGCTAAAGCTGGAGTTTCCGTTTGGAATTGACTCGGAGTGTAGATAAGCACGCCTCAGATGGCTCAACTTCCGGTGCGTAAATTACATTAAAAATTATTATATTAATAGGTTTAGTTTTTAATGATTGAAAGTTAGTTTGTTAGTACAAGGGGCATAAAAATAATAATTATTTTTAAAAAAAAGTCTATTTAAGAGACTAGTTTTAAGATCAATTTTGGTCGGTCCCAACGGTGGTCTTCAAATAGAGGATTTATTATAATACTGTACGTGCGTTCTTTTCTCGCTATAAATGACAACACTCTCCGTGTTTCCCCGATAATTAGACCCTGTCTTATTATTTTTTTTT
>JAQGAY010001948.1:0-12178 GCA_034698085.1 Polydesmus angustus
CAGCTGCATGAGACGAATTGGATGAAGCTGGAATTAATGCAGAACATAGTGGGTGAGCATGATGCGTTTGCTGCTTAATAATTTGTTGTGACCGAAAGAGGATATTTTAAGCACAGAATAAAACAAGGTCTTTAAAGTGAAGTTTAACCATGTGTCATTAAAATATTTTGATTATTAAAAGGATTTGATACTGATTTATTGGGGTTCGCTTTTTTTTACGGACACCGTGTACATGTAACTTACATGCAGTAGGTACAAAAAATTATTGTAAATATAGTTTCGTTAAAATTCTAATCGGTTAGTTTCAAAATTGATAAAACAAACTTCATAATATTAGACATAAGTTTAATTATTATTGTTTCGTGCTTATACACTTGTGTAGCCTGTACAGAAGTTCAAATAATTCCGTAGTAGTAAATGTCTATTCGAAATATTTGCCCGGAAATCGATTAATCAGGTGGCTGAGAAGCCATCATAATTTACAGTACTTTGAATCTTGTTTTTAAATCGTATTTTATGCACAGCCCATTGCTAAACTCATTCACAATTCCAAAATTAATTAACTTTGGAGAAATAACTTGTCACGAATATTTAAATTCATAACTAATAATAATATTATGAATTTATGATTAATGAAAACATGAGGTAAATATTTACCTTCACATAGTTGTCTTCTTTCGTGTCTTCATCTTTGGGAGCTCTTAACAAAATTATACTTTGTTTTTGATTTTCCATTTCATTAATTACTGTTTTAATCAACTAAACTAACAAATTAAAACCACGAAGTAAAATTAAATCACTGGAAGCAAATACACGCGACTACGCGGGTTAAACATTGCGGCGGCGTTCATCGTCTGATTGAAGGTCAAAGTTCAACCGTCTGCTTCCCCGTCGACTGCCAATAACCACTATTAAAAGTTGCGTCTGTCTCATGTTGTTGTAAAAACTTCGGTTGTTTTTATAATTAAACGCAGAAATGGAGCAAACTTTAGTCCAGAAATGTATTGAAAGTGATAGTAACAAAGACTATTTAACTGCAATTAACAAATTATGTGAAGGTAAGTCTGTCTAATTAACTGAAAGTGTGTTTATGTTCTGTCTATTTTCAAAGAAAGTAAGTTGATCTACATGTAGCATTTTTCACGTGCTCTTGAAACAAACCTAGGTATAGAGAAGGATTATACTCCTAGAACATAGTAATTTTGCAATTCTAGAGTTTCCAGAAAAAATTTATAACTTTAGTTTATATTTATCATTTATTTAAAATCATTGATTAATAGTGAATGATCAAAGTAATTGATCACATTTTGCTTGTCATGAACACGATTCATTATAATTATTTTCTTTTTTTCCCCAATTTTTGCAGATATTTTGGCATCTAATCAAAGTTTACTTCAAGTTGTTGAAGAACTAAGGTTAGTATTTAACCTAACTTTTTTTTATTTAAATTTTTTTTTTAAATAAAAATATTTTTCCAGTGGCTGTTTGACCAACATTAACGCTGAAAAGCGTGGAACTGGACTACGAATTCTAGGCGACATTATCAACAACTTACCACAAAATTATCTTCGAATTGATGAAAGTATAATTTTAATTTACCGAATGAAAATAAAAAAATTAAATATTTTTTTTTTTAGTTGATTACTTTATCACATTTTTTGTGGATAGACTGAAAGATTCTCTAGTTTATTCAGAAACATTGTATGGATTAAAGATATTGGTAGGATTTACCTTTAAGATAATAATTTCGTTAAAGAGTTTAATATTTGAATGTGGATTGTAGAGCACTTTAAGTGATTTATCCTTTCAACAAGTTGATGCGATATTAAGTGGTATATTTCAAGAAGTTTTTACTCAATCTCTAGTGCAGAAAGATAGACAGCATGTGTTCTCCATTTTTCACAATTTTCTAAATTTTTATTTGGACGGTAATGTTTTTTATGTTTTTAATAAATTTTTTTTGACAGTTTATCGTCTAAATTATTTAGAGGTAATGCTAATGGACCTTAAATTTGTAAACGGGTTCATCCAGGCGATGGAAGGAGAGAAAGATCCCAGAAATTTGCTATCTTTATTTAACTTGGTACCAATGGTCATTCAAAATTTTAATATCGGTAAATCTAAGAATAACTCCATGCAATTTAATTTGAATTAAATTGATAAAATCTTTCTTTAATTTTAGATTTAGTAGCTGAAAGTTTTTTTGAAGTGATTGCCTGTTATTTTCCTATTGATTATTCTCCAGTAATTTTGAAAGTTTTACAACTGAAGAATATTATTTAATGCTAATCGTTTTATACAGCCGCCAAATGATGTGCGGGGAATTAAGAAATCTGATTTAGTATCTGGGTTGCGTTCGTGTTTAACGTGCACAGTGCAATTTGCAGAATATGTTTTGCCATTACTTTTGGAAAAGTTAGATTCAGACATGATATCTGCTAAATTAGACACATTGGAAACATTAGTAAAAATATTTTGTCAAAGTGGTCAATTTTAAGTTAATTATTACAAAACCGTTTATTATTATTAGATCGATTGTTGTAAGATTTATAAATGGCACAATTTAAAACCATTTTACTTAGACATTTGGAAACCAATACGACGTGAGGTTTGATTTAAAATATTGTTTTATCACAAAGAGTTATGATTAAATATTTCTGCAATTAGATATTTACTACTACCAACTCTGACGTTAAAGCCACAGCTCTAAATGCAATAAAAGCTGTGTTTAAAACGACTTCACCCAGAGCCATTGAAGTAACAATTTCAATGTAAATGCATATTTTTAACAACTAATTAAAATCATATCTTTATTATAGGCCGATTCAAATAATGAATATGAATTTTTGATGAAAGAAATTCTTGATGGTAACAATTTGTGATAGTTATTAGGTGCTTTACGTGTATAATTATTAAATAATAATAATTAAATTTATTGCAATTTCAGAATGTGTTGCATATTTTGGCCAACAAGATGTAAATTATTTTGTAGCAACTGCGAGTCTTTTAAATGCCTTATGTCTTTCAACGATTGAAACCGCAAATAAAATATTCAAAATAACATTTTCGTTGGTTTTAAACCGTTACGCATTAAGTGCTGAGGTTGAGTATTAGTCTTTTTATATTCCAAAATTAAAATAGGCTAGCATATTTTAATATAAATTTCTGTTTAATAGGTAAATCATCGTAAATTGGCGTTAGACTCTATTGTATCATTTTTAATTAGTCACCAAGTGATGTTTCATACAGGAAGTCAGTTAAGCATTATTTTAAGATAAAAAACTAAATTTTTAATATTAATCTCTTAATAATTTTGTTAAGGCCCAGGACCAATTTTCCCATTCAAAAGGTCTCTTCTATCTACGTTTTTTAATATTATTGATGGTGTGGAGCCAATTCAGTTGAAATGTTCAGCCATTGAAGGATTGTTGGCCATGAGCAAAACAGAATTATTGCTGGATAGTAATGAATTGCAAAAATTTGCTGATTTAATGTTAAAACAAATAATTGATAAAGAATGTGAGACTTTCAGGTAAGTGGAAATTTATTTTTAAAACATTTAAAAAATAATACTAAAACCTATTCATAGTGGTATTTGTATCACAACATTATCAAAATTGGCCACATCTTCTTCAACGTCATCATTTGTATCTACATGTTTACTGCCACAAATATTGCAAAATATTAACAAAATTAATGAAAACGGTAGCTTTCTGGAATCTAAATTGATTTGCATGTACAGTGTACTAATATTTTCGTAAATTTATAGGCGATGATTCAAATAACAGTTTAAAATCGCATTTGAGGATAGTGGCTGCAGTGACAAAAGGAATAAATTCGATTAAAGCTGTAATTCCTCAACTAATTGGGGACCTGAAAGCTGTTCAAAGTAATAAATTAAATTATACAACTTTTTAATTATTTAACTAAATTATTTAACAGAAGGAAATGTTGATTACTTCAACTGCATAAATTCAATTAACAAAGAAACGTCTTTTGACGATAGTTTATCTGAGTTTTGGGTAAATGAAGTACTTTTACCAATTTTGCAAATTGTACAGAGAAATTCGCCCGATTCGATTGAAATTTTTACGCATCATAAAAATGTGGGTTTATTGTGGAGAACTATTATTCCTCAACTCAGGATTAGGTAAACTATTAATTTTGTTTTATTTAATTTAAACTACCCAATTTTCTTTAAATATCTAGTGAAGTAAAAAATATTTTTAACTTTCTATTGGAAAATCAGGAAAGCAATACTGAAACAACAGTGAGAAAAATTATCATCTTTAAAATAATTTATTTATTTTTAAAAAAATTATATTTTAATTTAGACAACAGATAAATGTTTTATTATCTTGTGGCATGCTGTGTATGGATGTACGAAAAAAGAGTTGTTTACAGATAAAGAAATTGTAAGCTACTAAACCTGAATTTAATCAGTTAAAATTGTAAATGCAATTAAAATTATTTTTAGGTTGATAAGTTGGACTCGGTTGAATTTTTAATTGGCAAAATCTTTAAAATGATCAACGATGATTCATCAGAAGAGCTCATGACGTATGGTTATCAATGTATAGCAAGCATTTTAAATAAATTGCCAAAAGGTAAACTTGTACAATGTAACTTTTATTCCTAAAGCTTTTTTTAATAATAAAATTGAGTTAGGTAATCAACTGGAAAGTATCATTGAAAATGTTTTAAATAACATTAAAACGTCTTTCAAATATTCTTGCTCAAAAGCGGATTTAAAACTAGTACAATTGATAATTTGGGCAATAAAGGCTTTGGTAATGCGGAACCATCCTAAAGCCACTGATTTAATTGCAACGGTAACAGTTAACAAATAATTCTATAATAATGCATTCATTAATTAAGAATTTAATTTTTTTAGCTAATATCTTGTTTGGAGAACGAAACTTTGTCAGGCGTTGTGGCTAAAGAATTTCATTTTATTGTAATGGATTGTGAAGATATATTAAACAGTGCCTGTCATGCCGACGTAGGATTGTTATATAAACAGAGATTTTTCCAATCCAATTATCAGAAACTCATTGATGGATTTCATAATTCTCTTGAAGGTTTGAGCATTTATAAAATGATAGCGGTACTGTATATTTAATTTAAATATATATTTTTTTAATTTTTACAGAAACCAAATGTAATTATTTGACAGCTCTAGTGTCGCAACTAACTTTTATACCCAAAGAAATATTCATTGCCGAAGCACTTAATGTTAATTTCCTTAAGATAAAATCTGAAAAGGCAAATTATAACGTTATTTATATTTTACAGTTAATGCCCATATTAGTTAAAGGTTTGGCAATGAACGACTCTCAGCTGTTGCTCTCCATACTCGCCACATTATCAGTTCTAATTCAAACAAACTCAAATGTTGCCGAGACATATTTTGACACGATGATTGGACTGCTGCTACCATTAACTATATTTAAAGATGCAATGGTAAAAACTAAAATACCTGTTTTAAATACCTGTTATTAACTTTTTTGTACTTCATTGTAATAATAATGAAATACTATCTTGTAGAAAGTACGCATAGATGCTTTGAGATGTTTAGCTCGATTTACAACATTACCAACCTACTTAATAGTGAAGCGCAAACAGGAAGTAATTCAGCAACTGACAAATTCATTAGACGATCACAAAAGGCTAGTGAGGAAAGAAGCTGCAATTGCTCGATCTCAATGGTACTTATTTACCTTTATACTTAAATTTAAAATTCGCTACTCTTAATGAGATTTTATCAAATTGTTTTTAAATTTTTATAGGTTTTTAGTAGGATGCTAGGAAATACAAAGTTCATGAATAGCTTTTTGTTCGTTCTTATGCTTAAGTACACTTATGTCGTAAGAATTTGAATTTTTTTTATAAACTGTTAAAAAAGAAAATTACATGTAATCATTATTCCTAAAGTTCTAATGACGTCATGAGAATTATTAATTAAAAAACACAATTTTTTTCATAAATTTCTTATTTTATACGGTACATAATTCTAATAATTTCATAAGCATAAGAAGACCAGACAAACAAGCTCAACCGCAAACTCTCATTCATCTATGCCTCTAGTATTATAACTTTCACGAACTGGAATGCGAAAAATAAATTAAAAAGTGACAAAATAAAAATGAACATTGCACTATATTTACAAGTTAATTTAAAAGGTGTCATTATTAGTTTACAATATTTAAATTTCAGTATAAATTTGCATAAGAGTTAAATTCTACTATTGTGCTTGCAAAAACCAACTTTTTACAATTTAATAAACTTAATCAACGTAGATTAATTTACAGTATTACTGTACTGTACTTTTTTCTAAATGATAATCTCGATTTTTGAACTTTCAACACAGTAACAACTTTGAGTATCCAAGATGTTGCATTTACTGTAAGACTTAACTTGGAATACTTATACTAGCACGATTAAATATAACAGTAACATCGCCTTTTCAATCGTTTTATAATAATAGATACATTTTAACGAAAAATTGTAAATCTCAATGATACAATCTTAATTTAATACTTCAAATAATTTAACATTCGTTAGTGCTTTCGAGATAAAACTCTTGCCATCGTTAACCATATAAGTTTTCAATTACATGTATTAGTTTTAGAATGATTGGATAGTTGATCACAATTGCGAAATTTAACACGATTTGTAATTAAATTTTCTTTTTTATTACCGGTACCCATCAGTTTATAATTTCCTAAACCAAAACGTTTCATAGTAATCTGCATCTTACTGTAGCCTACTGTACATTAGTATAACTATTTTGATCTTCCAATTTCTCACAAGAAATATTTTATAGACAGTATTGATTAATTACGTATAACATTCTCTTCAGTTAATCAACCATTTATTAAACGCTATCCAAATTTTTTTTTGTTTTGTTGTTTAAACCAAAGGAATTCATATCATTGAGGTGACCTTTATAATAAAGGCAAATCAGCAAGGCTTTCATTGAAAGAATACGTGTTTATTCTGTGTATTAGAAGTCACAAATTTGGGTTTAAAAATTGTGTTGTGTAAAATTTCTGGCACTAATCATTTAACTGTCATCACTGTTTTAAATACATTTTCAATAGAGTAACATGAGACCTTAATGAAAAGCCCATTGAGAAATAGTAGTAAAACACTTATTCCCCACTTAAATTTACTATGTACAATATTAATATATTCGACTTTTTGTGCACTAAATTTTACATTGTTGTTTTTCTCCTCACAATGTTAAACCAAATAATTAAAAATTAAGGAAGCACGTACAGTTCAACCAATTTAAGTAATTAGAGTGCTCCTTCTTAACTTAAAATTGATAGTTTTCCGATTGTGAAATTATAAATACTCTTGTATAATACATGTAATTATAATATATTTACAGTTAAATACTAAAGATCAAACCAGTATTTTATATTTCTGTGATTCCAAATCCTTGACGTAGATTATAATTAATGTGTATAATTGTTTTAGAAAGAATTTGAAATTTTAGAGAAAAAAAAATATACTAAAAACAAGAATTAATTTACATACACTGCACTTTTTACATAAGGTAAATATTAGAATTGGATGGAAGGGAGGGGAAAGGAGGAGTAAATAATTCACATATTCTCACTAATTTTTATCACGTCTGCTTTGGCTCGGAGTAACTTTGTAACACTTGAGCATAACTGCGTTTATCGATGACCATGCGAATGCTTTCTATGGATTTAAATAATTGATCTGCTCCAATATCTTCAGGTAGTTTTGTTAGAAATTGGGCCAAATGAATAAATTCCATGTTTAATAAAATGTCATCATATAAACGTAGAATTCCTATTATTTAAAGCAATACTTTCCTGATATGTTCACATTTGACAATAATTTTAAAAAATTAGAAATGTACATACCTAACGCTGTCCTGAACAGGAATTCATCTCCGTCGCGAAAATAAACATCCCAAACTCTACAAGCCACATCCAAAGGTAAGGAACGGCTATATAACGTATATATCCTAAAATGTAATAAAAAATAATGTTACTTTATTTTAAAGTATTTATCAAGTTCATAAACAAGTATTACCAGTCAATTAGATACAAGTCAGGAGTAAGATTTTGTTTGGAAAAATGACTATATAATTTAGGCAAATTTTCACAGAAGTATTCTTCATATGTTGTAAAGTAAGTCTTCATCTATGAATTCAAACTTGTAAAGTTATATGAAACTCAAATTAAAACTCAAAAATACCATTTGTTCATCAAGGCGAAAAAACGCTAACTGACACGGTTTATTCATCAAATTGGCAAAACAAATGAAAGCATCAGCCACTTCTAAATTTAGTATTAAAACAGCAGCTAAGAAAGACATTCCTTGGACATATCCAACATCCGGTCGATAACACACATACGCCCCCAGTAAACTGTGCAACATATCATAACAAGGTCCCCGCTGAAATAATTGCATAATTATTAATTACCGATTTAAACAATTTAATCTTTAATTAGTAATAAACAACCTTAAAAAAAAGATTTACCTTTTGAAATATGCACAGCTGAGGAAATGTCCTTGATACGTCGAGTTTAATCAGCTCAACGGAACTTTCCTTATCTTGCAGGTTTTCTGTGATGAGAAAAAAAAAAATCCAAAAAAAAAAAATATATATATTTGTAGATTACCTTGAAAATTGTATTTACTGTATAATAATAGCGTGACGTAAAATTCATTTTAGTAGCAATACGAGATTAATAAATTAAATGTATATACCAGTTGCGCAAATCTTTGATATATTTCAAAGATAAAAAAAATCTTAAAAAAAAGATCACAATAAATTACCTTCAAAATCATCCTCGGAAACGCTGATGGATTCCACAGCCATCTTAATCCTGTCCTTGGCCCTACACACGCAGATTTCATACAATTCTGGTGTTATGTGGAGGTCGTTTCCAATGGCTAGTTTCCATACTTTTCCTCTTACGCTAGGAGGGATTCCTTGCCACCAAAGCTTTTTCGCCTTACGACAGACTTTCCTAAAATTATTCATTTTTTCATATTTATGAAAACCGTTGGTTCAAGATTTTAATGCTGAAACTCACTCTGTTTCCCAGTTTGGCAAAATTTCCGCATTCCAACATTTAGCTGCTAGTGATAACTGCTCTTCATGTCGCAATTGTTGTTGAGCAAGCTTCTTTTTCAATTTGGCTTCTTTAATTTCTGTAAATATGTTCACAATTAATACCAGAATTATCATTAAAAATGCAATAAATTTAAAAATGACCTTTCTTTTTGGCAGCTTCAACCATTTGTTGATATTCAAGTCGGTGTTTTACTTCCTCCTCGGGGGCTTTCGATGGCAAGTTTCTAAAATAAAATTTAATTAATTGAAGCGACAAACTCATTAATATTAAAACACAAAACAGATTATAAAATAATTGATATCAGATTTAAATCAGATCTGATAATTGCTAATAAACAGGAGTAACATTCTGGGCTTTCGAAGTTCTGTGCCATCCCCATTTGTCCCTATAAACTTGAGTTAGGTTTGTCAAGTTTATGCAACAAAAATCATAACAAAATTTCTCTACTTCAACAATAATGTATTATTAAAAATATATCCCCTAATATTATGTAGATGTTATTGTAAATAAACCTGATAAAATATAAAATCATTTAGTTTAACTTGACCTAGAACTCCTTAACCACTAAATAGCGCCAATCTGATGCTTTGACATAAAAATTGTAAAATACGTTGCCGATTAAAAAAATTAATTCATTTTCCTTGTTGTAATAGAGCGTGCACAAATTAATAAATCGTACACAATTTTGAATAACATTAAATTTTAAAAATTATAAAGAAAGTTTTATCATTTAAAGTAGTATTTTTTAAAAATTCTCTAATGAATTAATTATATTTTTCTCATAATAAAAAAAGTACATGTACCGACACTACAATTAAAATAATTAATACTCACGAGGGCCTATTTTCCAAAATTAGGGCAGTTGTAGAACTTGCCACTAATTCATCACTTCTCTTGCTTCGAGGCGTTGAAATTTCACCAGTTGTAGAGTCAATGCAGTTTGATTGATGCTGTCTCTCCTAAAATAAAAATAATTTTTTTAAAATGTTTTTCAATCAAAAGTCTTATTAAAGTATCAAAAAAAATCATAATTAAACTTCGATAGACTGTCTTTGGTATATTATGATAGTAATAATAAAATAATACTAGTATTACTACACGAGATGACATAGTTAATCGTTAAATCCGTAAATCTATTAAGTCTCCAACTAGATGCAATTAATGTCAACGGCTTTACCATTAACAAGATTTACGTCGTAATTATACTGCTACTACTGTATATTATATTACATTTCGGCGTGTGATATAAAACCATCCAATTTGAATAAAGCGCAAATCTATAGATTTTACAAGTGTGAGTCAAAACAAGACAGAGTCGATAGACTAATCAATATAAGAGAGAAACACAGCTTCCATCAACGCAGTAGTAATATTAATGGTGTTATCATAAAGTTTAATGTTAACACTTAACTAAGCCAAAACAAATCGTGTGTAGCTCAAACATTAGAGCTACTTAAACTAATACCAACCAAATAAATAACTTTGAACTTAATTTTAATTGCACTCCATTCATTAAAAAAAATACTAAACCAGAAAATTATGATAGCACGTGATATAACTTAACATTTTAACATTTTCTTTTTTTTAAAATTATATTATATTGATAAGATTTTTGCTTTGGAATAAAAACATTAAATTATGAACGTCCTAATAATAGTCTAGCGCTATCAAATAACCATAACCTAGACAGACCAACATTAATTTGGGTTGTCCACGCAACCAAGATTACTTTTGCCAAACGTAATCTCAATTACCATTGTCAAAACAAACAAAATTAGTGGGTCAGCTCAGGGTCTAAAGAAAGATAACTAATACGCTTACGTGATATTCTTCTATTATTCTATTGGGATCTTTTTGTGTCTGAGCTCGTGGCGGTGTTTTTCCAAAGAATTTCCAACCAGGTGTCTCATCTGCGCCTACGTTCGAATCTCTTGAACTTCTCCAGGCAAGGAGATTCCTTTAAAAAAAACAAATTAATTAGAAATTTACAATTAAGTCTTTTTTCTTAAATTATTAAACAACTATTTATTTTTTTTCAAAGCTAAACTTGTTATACAATGAGCAACAACATTACCAGTGCACTTTTTTCAGAATTAATAAGTTCAACACCAAAAAGTAACTAAATTACCTTTAATTATCTATCAGCAATTAAAATAAACTTGTTAGCAAGTGATAAGCATCATCCGGTAATTAATTTTTCTATGTCCAACCTTGAGCTCGATGCTCATTCAATGAAGCCAAATATGCATAACAAAGGCCTATTGATTTTCACATTTTAAAAGCTTTTGTCATGCTCATCGACAAGTTACTTCGAGAGCCACTTCAATACGATAATTAACTTCTTTTCAATTTTGCACGAGTATTGAATGAAACGAAAGAGAATAAGTTAGCGGCTCGTAAATTAAATTAGACGCCGCGCTTCAAAAAACTTACAATGTCTCCACGCACAAAACAAACATTTATTTGACTATGTGGTGTATAATTATCAGCTGTAAAGCAAACATCTAATGATCTTATTGATTAATAAATTTGTAAAAATAGAATTTTTCTTTATGTTTAGTTAACTATTAAACGTGATTTTTTTTAGAATATAAACTGTAGGCTATATATAGGCGCTCCGAGCACATGAAAGTGTCGTGCGGTCATGTCCTAAATCTATAATCGTTAAACTAACCCTGTTATTATCATTACTTTTTTTTTTGTGAGTTTCAACGAGGAAGCTTTTAATTACTTTACACATTACTTTGAAAGCCAATCGACAATATCTGTTGTTGTTTTTTCAATGTCAAATTACCTGTTCAAAACGAGTTTATTTTCTTTCAACAAAAAAAAAAAAAAAAAATACAGTAAACTCAGTTAAAATTCGTAAAAGGCAATTGAATGCGAACTTAATAATTATTTTGTCCTTAATTTTGCTTCTATGTTACGTTGCGCTGATGATCGATAACAGCCAGGCAAACATGTTAATAGCGTTACTACAGTAGGCTATAATGTTATGAATAACGCACTGAAAAGCTGTTTAATTGAAACAACATCATTCAAATATGTAACTC
>JAQGAY010001949.1:0-12178 GCA_034698085.1 Polydesmus angustus
AAATCAAAATTCAAGGTAAAAAAAAAATATTCAAAGTGAAACAAATTGACGGTGAAAAGATTCAAAGTGAAAAAAAAATTCAAAAAAAAAAAAAATTTCGAAGTAAAAAAAATAAAAATTCGAAATGAAAAAAAAAAAAAATAAAGATTCAAAGTGAAAAAAATTAAGATTTAAAATGAAAAAAAAAATAAAAATAAAGATTCAAAGAGAAAATAGATTTTAAAAAAAAAAAATGCAAAGCGAAGAAAAAAGAAGATTCAAAGTGAAAAATCAAAATTCAAGGTAAAAAAAAAATATTCAAAGTGAAACAAATTGACGGTGAAAAGATTCAAAGTGAAAAAAAAATTCAAAAAAAAAAAAAATTTCGAAGTAAAAAAAATAAAAATTCGAAATGAAAAAAAAAAAAAATAAAGATTCAAAGTGAAAAAAATTAAGATTTAAAATGAAAAAAAAAATAAAAATAAAGATTCAAAGAGAAAATAGATTTAAAAAAAAAAAAAATGCAAAGCGAAGAAAAAAGAAGATTCAAAGTGAAAAATCAAAATTCAAAGCGAAAAAAAAAAGATTCAAAGTGAAAAAATAAAGATTCAAATTGAACAATCAAATTTCAAATTAATAATAAAAAAAAAAGATTCAAAGTGAAAAAAAAAAAAGATTCAAAGAGAAAATAGATTTTAAAAAAAGATGCAAGGCGAAAAAAAAAGAAATTCAAAGTGAAAAAAAAAGAAGATTCAAAGCGAAAAAAAAAAGATTCAAAGTGAAAAAATAAAAATTCAAGAGAAAATAGATTTAAAAAAAAATGCAAAGCGAAAAAAATTAAGATTCAAATTGAAAAATCAAATTCCAAATTAATAATAAAAAAAAAAAAATTCAAAGTGAGAGGATTCAAAGCAAAAAGATCCACTCATCGTATCGCGATAGTATCGATATCTCATTTGAAAATGTAAACAAACCGATTTTTTTAATAACCACAACAACAACGTGAATTTGCTCTCACCCTGTACACACTAATCTTACTCCTAGGGCGCAATACGAGCACCCTGCAGCAGAGGAGAGAAACCAAATTGTTTTTTTCTCTCTCACCAAACAAGAAGAATCATAAAGGTGTGTTTACACGTGCGAACGGAACAAGATAAAGCATATAGGACGTTCATAGGACGTTCATAGGACGTTCATAGGATGATGGGAGAGGGAAAATCGATTAAAATGGCGACAAAAAAAATCGATATAAAAAGACGGCACTTAAATTTTTAATTTTCCACTCGCATTTTAATCGAGTGATCGATCTGACACCCTACATACAACACACGTACACTTTATGTGACAGATACAAATCGACTTTTAAATGCATGAATATTTATACACACCAAGCCCCGCCCTCTCCACTCCCCGGACACGCCCCCATCCATGATCACTCCCATCACACAGGCTCTCATCGATCCCTCTCCTAACAATACCCCTTCTTTTATATACACCCCTCTGTACGGCTATCCCCCTGTGGTCAATTACGCCGACGCAAAAAACAGCGCCCTCTACAGGACTAAGCAAAAAAAATTATAATAAGAGGTTTAGTCCAATGTAAATCGCAATGGACTAAACTGCTTGTTGAGATATAAACAAAGAATTTCGTCTCAGTTTTCAGGTTGAAAAAAAGGATTAGTCCAACGGTAATGCCTAATCGATTTCACTGTACATCGCCTAAATTTGAATCCTTCTGTGTCTCGCTTTGCGTCTTTCTCGAAGCACTAATTTCTATGATATTTTACATAGTCTCGCTAATAAAAATTTTTTTTTTTTTTATTCCTGGAAAATTTTTCTTGGATAAAAAATTTTTCCTAGCAAAAAATTTTTCCTGGAAAAAAATTTTTCTCGGATAAAAATTTTTTTCTAGATAAAAAATTTTTCCTGGACAACAAATTTTTCATGGCTAAAAAATTTTTCCTGGATAAAAAACTTTTGTTGGATAAAAAATTTTTTCTGGTAAACCATTTTTCTCGGATAAAAAATTTTTCCTGGACAACCAATTTTTCATGATTAAAAAATTTTTCCTGGAAAAAAATATTTTTCCTGGACAAAAACTTTTTCCTGGATAAAAAGATTTTCCTGGATAAAAAACTTTTCCTGAATAAAAAACTTTTCCTGAATAAAAAATTTTTCCTGGACGAAAAATTTTTCTTGGATAAAAAATTTTTCCTGGACAAAAAGATTTTCCTACACAAAAAGATTTTCCTACACAAAAAAATTTTCCTGGATGAAAAACTTTTCTTAGATAAAAAATTTTTCCTGGACAAAAAGAAATTCCTACACAAAAAATTTTTCCTGGATAAAAAACTTTTCTTGAAAAAAAAATTTTTCCTGGACAAATAGATTTTACTACACAAAAAATTTTTCCTGGACGAAAAATTTTTCTTGGATAAAAAGATTTTCCTGGATAAAAAACTTTTCTTGAATAAAAAATTTTTCCTGGACAAAAAATTTTTCTTGGATAAAAAGATTTTCCTGGATAAAAAACTTTTCCTGAATAAAAAACTTTTCCTGAATAAAAAATTTTTCCTGGATGAAAAACTTTTCTTGAATAAAAAATTTTTCCTGGACAAAAAATTTTTCTTGGATAAAAAATTTTTCCTGGACAAAAAGATTTTCCTACACAAAAAATTTTTCCTGGATGAAAAACTTTTCTTGGATAAAAAATTTTTCCTGGACAAAAAATTTTTTCTACACAAAAAATTTTTGCTGGATAAAAAAATTTTCCTGGATAAAAAACTTTTCTTAAATAAAAAATTTTTCCTGGACGAAAAACTTTTCCTGGACAAAAAATTTTTCCTGGTAAAAAAATTATTCTCGGATAAAAAAATTTTCCTGGATGAAAAAATTTTTCTTTTTTTAAAATTTTTTCGCTAGGGTGCCAATTTTCAAAAATGAATAATCAGTCAAATTTTAACGAAAATGCATTATTTTTTTAAGTTTACACTTATCGACTAATTAAAAAACTAATTTAAAAAAACAATTTCTGGAAATTTTGGTTAAATTTTGAAAAAAATTTAAAAAAACGGTTTCAGTCCAACGCAGAACGCTATGGACTGAACTGGTTGTTAAGAAATAAACAAAGAATTTTGTTTAATTTTTTAGATCGATAGAAAAGGATTAGTCCTACATTAATTTATTGGACTAAACTTGTTTTACGGTTTTCTTTTATTTATTTTTTTTACGTCAACTTTTCCGATTCACGATACGAGAAAATCGATTGGCTGGAATCGATGAAAAGGAATGATAGGGGTAGTGTAGGGAGTGAGGAGGGGAAAGGGTTAAGGGAAAGAGCGGGGAATATGCCAGGGGGAAAGCATGCATAATTTACTAACTTCCGGTGAACACGCGATTTCAAAATGCAAAACGTTTTCCTAAGAAAAACAAACAAAATTGATTTTTTTTTTGAAAAAAAATATTATAAATAAATCATCAAAAATGGGGATTAGTCCATCGTAAAACTCAATGGACTAAACTCGTTCTTAAAAAAATTAATAAATTAATTTGATTTGTTAAGAATAAACTTGAAAACAAATAAAACTTGGGGGAAAAAAACTTTAAAACAAATAAAACTTGGGGAAAAAAAACTTGGAAATAAAAAACTTGAAAAAAATATACTTGGAAAAAAACAATTGAAAACTAAAAAATGCTTGGAAATAAAAAACTTAAACGAAAAACTTTAAAAAAAAAAAAATTTGGAAAAAAAAAAACTTGGAAAAAAAAAAAAAAATTTTTAAAAAAAAAAAAAAAACATGGAAAAAAAAAAAAAAATTTTTAAAAAAAAAAAAAAACTTGGAAAAAAAAAACTTGAAGAAAGAAACTTGGAAATAAAAAACGTGAAAAAAATAAACTTGGAAAAAAATATACTTGGGGAAAAAAACACTTGAAAACTAAAAAATACTTGGAAATAAAAAACTTGAACAAAAAACTTCAAAAAAAAAAAATTGGAAAAAAAAAAAAACTTGGAAAAAAAAAAACTTGAAGAAAGAAACTTGGAAATAAAACAAACTTGGAAAAAAAAACTTGAAGAAAGAAACTTGGAAATAAAACAAACTTGGAAATAACACAAACTTGCAAGTAAAACCTTAAAAATAATTAACTTGCAAGTAAAACCATGAAAATAATTAACTTGCAAGTAAAAACTTGAAAAGAATTAATCTTCAAGTACAAAAACTTGAAAAGAGTATAATTAAATAAAAGAAGAGAGTTATTTCTGCAAGTTGAATGCAAATCGAATGAATCTCATCTCAATCAATCAACACTTTTAATTGGTAGGCTTAATTGACGAGTGACGTCATTCCAATTGAACAGCCAATGCGTCACGCGCTCAAATTAGAATTAATGAGAAAAATGCACACTCGAACGATGCATTCGCTTTCAACTGTCTTTTTTAGTGCGCTAATTAAAATTTATTCCTCACTTTTTTTACATACACAGGTTGTGTTCAATTAGTCAGTGTGCACTCGTTGTACTCCAAGGCATGGCAGGAGTGCACACCAACTATCTGAACGCGACCTACCTCGTCTACCTGCATCGTTTTTAGCGCTTTTAACAGCGTTTTTAGTGTAACTAAACGCAGACAAGTAAGTAGTAAATATTAAATACCGCATTTACTGGATTCTAAGGCTCTTCACTAAATTTTCAAGTTCAAAAACAAATTAAAATGTATTGGTTCAATGGCAAGACAGCCTCGATTCTAAGGCTTTTTCTCATGTAACTTTAAACGGTAAAAATATAGGCGTCTTAGAATCAAGTAAATACGGTAAAAAAATTTTTTTTAGATAAAACAATACTAAAAGCATTAGAAAAGCAGTTTATAGTCAAACTAAAACTAATTAAGAAGCTCACTAAAACTATATTAAACCACTAAAAGTCTAACTAAAACTACTAATAGGCATACTAAAAGCGTTATTAACCACTAAAATCGATTAACAACTACTATAATCGTGACTAAAAACCATGCAGTGTGGCAATAGCTTCACTAAAATGACTTTTAGAACCACTAAAATCCCTAGTTCCAGCACTATATCGTTATCAAACACTAAAATCGCAACTAAAAACTATACAGTATAGAAATAGCTTCACTAAAATCACTTTTAGAGCCATTACAATTACTTTTGAAACCACTACAATCGCAACTAAAAACAATGCAATATGGAAATTGCATTACTAAAATCACTTTTAAAGCCTATAAAATTATTTTTGGACACTAAAATCGTTAACAACCACTAAAATCGCAAGTTGCAGCACTAAAATCGCAACTAACAACTATAAAGCACGGAAATAGCTTCACTAAAATCATTATTACAACCACTAAAATCGTCTTTAGAACCACTAAAATCATTAATTACCGCACTACTAAAATCGTAATCAAACACTAAAATCGCAACAAAAAACCATACAATATGGAAATAGCTTCATTAAAACTAAAACTAGAATCATCCCCCACTAAACATCGATTATCAGCCGCTAAATTCACCACTAAAATCATAATAAAATCCATTACAGTAATTAAAACCCACAGAAATAAATCATTCAAAAAGTGCATTCACTAATTCACTATTTTTTTTTAATTTTTTGCTATTATCGCGGTTAGCCCACTAAACATCACCCTAAACACAAGCTTTTAACAAACATTTAGTAGTGAAAACAATTCTTCTTTTTGTTTTCTAAAAATAATAACAAATAATTAGCTTTGGAGAAAAGCGATTCATCATCATTAAATGGCGCGAAACACGTCGAACGACAACAAGTGGGCGTGGCTTAATTCAGGGGTCACACTAAGGGGTCACACGGGGGTGAGGGGTGCTAGGGGTGGCCCTGCGGGGGCGCCAATTACACAAACAACCATCCATCAACCTAAGGGAGAGGGCGCGAGGGGGCGCTGCGAAATCTAAGTAAGACAAATCTACTTTTTTTCTTTTCTTTTCATTTAAAAATAAAAATGGCGGCCACTAAAACCCCCTTCACTAAAGTCTCCGATCGATATTAAGGGGGTTTACACGCCGTAAGTGCTGTAGTTGCGTTGGTGGCCGCGAGGTGCGCATACAAATGCCGTCTACTCCATTTATCATCTCGTTTTGCATTCACCGCAGCAGTATGCAGCAATATGCAGCAGCGCCACCTATGCAAATGTTGAACAACAAACCCCGGCCGCCTCCGTCTTCCCCTCGGCCGGCTCAGTCGCTGCAAAGGCCGCGGGCCATGTAATAAAAGCGGGAACATTTTTTAAAAAAATAAACACAAAATGTGCGGGTAATGGAGAACCACTTTGAATCCCTCAAAGTTTCGTTTCGCATCTTTTCTTCGAGAGGCCTTCTTCACTTTGCATCTCTCATTTTTTACATGTATTCACTTTGAATCCTCTCTCATTTTTCCTCTAACAAGTATTCACTTTGAATCCTACAATTTTTAACTTTGAATCCTTTAATTTTTAACTTTGAATCTTTTCACTTTGAATCCTTTTGTTTTGAATCTTTTTCGCTTTGAATCCTTTTTTCTTCACTTTGAATCCTTTTGTTTTGAATCTTTTTCGCTTTAAATCCTTTTTTTTTCACTTTGAATCTTTTTGTTTTGAATCTTTTTCACTTTGAATCCTTTTTTCTTCACTTTGAGTCCTTTTGTTTTAAATATTTTTCCACTTTGAATATTTTTCCACTTTGAATCTTTTTTTTCCCACTTTGAATCTTTTATTTTTCCCACTTTGAATCTATTTTTCCCCACTTTGAATCTTTTATTTTTTACACTTTGAATCTTTTTTTTTTTTCCCACTTTGAATCTTTTTTTTTCCCACTTTGAATCTTTTTTTTTTCCACTTTGAATCTTTTTTTTTTTCCCCACTTTGAATCTTTTTTTTTCCCAATTTGAATCTTTTTTTTTCCCACTTTGAATCTTTTTTTTCCCACTTTGAATCTATTTTTCCCCACTTTGAATCTTTTTTTTTTCAACTTTGAATCTTTTTTTTTCCCACTTTGAATATTTTATTTTTCACACTTTGAATCTTTTTTTTTTTCCCAATTTGAATCTTTTTTTTCCCTATTTTAATTTTTTTTTCCTATTTGAATCCCCTTTTTTATCCGCTTTGCATCTCTTTTCTTTCTTCCCCCTACAAACCCATCTTCCGCTCGCATAAACTCTACACCTTCGTTTTACAACCCATTCGGAAATGGAAAGACGCAAAACGAGACCCACACAATAATTCTAAACGCAAACAAATGTAAGAGTGGAGAGACTATTCGAAATAATATCGATATGGATATCGCTTTCCATTAGGCCTAAACTCCATTCACATTTCGATCGACCCCTCAACCCCTACCCTTCCTTTTCAACCCTCCCTTACTCCCCAATTGCACCTTCGGATTCAAAAGCGTTTTATTTATTTGTATAGAGAACCATTTATCACAGCGAGACAGGTGGCGCTAGGTGGCGCTGGGTGGCGTGGCGAGCGCAACACAATCCACCCATAGGCCTATACCACTCTAATACACGGTGGCCGGGAAAAAACAGGACCCAATTGAATTACTATTAAATCACCTTTTAATAATGGAAATATTTGAATGACACGTGGAGAAACTTTAACTCTCACCTGCACTTCCGTCTCTCCATATTTTGCCTCGTTAAGTTCTTTTCTCGCATCACACCCCGTTTTTTTATATCTCGTTCTTTGTATCGTTTATTTTATCTAGTTAACTATCTCGTTAATTTTTCTTTATCTCGTTTATTTTTATTTTTTTTCGTTCTTTATATCGTTCGTTAAATCTGGTTCACTAATTCTATAGTTCACTATGTCGTTCGATTCTTTCTTTATCTCGTTCACTAAATGTCGTTCATTTTTCCTAGTTATCTATCTCGTTCATTTTTCTTTATCTTGTTCTTTTTTCCTTATCTGGTTCAATTTTTCTTCATCTCGTTCACTTTTTCATTATCTCGTTCACATTTTCATTATCTCGTTCATTTTTTCATTATCTCAATCATTTTTTCTTTATCTCGTTCACTTTTTCCTTATCTCGTTCATTTTTCCTAATCTCGTTCATTTTTCCTAATCTCGTTCATTTTTCCTAATCTCGTTCATTTTGCTTTATTTCGTTCATTTTGCTTTATTTCGTTCATTTCTTCCTTATCTCGTTCATTTTTCTTTATCTTGTTCTTTTTTCCTTATCTGGTTCAATTTTTCTTCATCTCGTTCACTTTTTCATTATCTCGTTCACATTTTCATTATCTCGTTCATTTTTTCATTATCTCAATCATTTTTTCTTTATCTCGTTCACTTTTTCCTTATCTCGTTCATTTCTTCCTTATCTCATTCATTTTTTCCCGATCTCGTTTATTTTTTCCTAATCTCGTTCATTTTTCCTAATCTCGTTCATTTTGCTTTATTTCGTTCATTTCTTCCTTATCTCATTCATTTTTTCCCGATCTCGTTCATTTTTCCTTCATCTCGTTCATTTCTTTTTATCTCGTTCATTTTTCTTTATCTCGTTCATTTTTTTATTTATATCGTTCAGTATTTAGTTGAGTACGGTTTCTTCCCGGCCACCGTGTATAATAGAAGGGGGTTAAGGGAAGAGAGGGTAGTGTTTAAGGGAAGAGGGTGGGGGATGTCACGTGATTCCTCTAACGAGATTCCTGACACTTTCGCCATCGCACCTAATACCCTCCCTTTTCTTATTACCCCCCCCCCCACCACCCCACCCCTACACCCCCCCCCCCCCTTACTTTTACAAAACACCTCTTTTAAATGTAAACAAGGCTTAACCAAACAAAAAAACAACGATCAAAACGAGTGGAAAATGACGACCACACACGCACTCAAAACAGAACAAAAAATAGTGCTGCCCCTTAACCATTGTATTGAGATAACATGATGTAAACAATAAGCGAGCTGCACCGCACAGCTACGTTTTTAAATTTCCCACGTGCTGTGCTGCCCCTTGATTAACGCAATGAGTTTTGGATGAGACAGCTGCACCGCATGACGTGCATAAGCCAATTGCACTTGGTCGTTTAACACGCAGAGTCTATGGCGAGTGAAGCGGTAGAATATATACAGGGTGTTCGTTGGATAACGTTCGTTTTGAAACATGAATAAATCAGTCGAATTTTAATGAAAATTAATTAATTTTATAAAATTTACATTAATTAACACCTCCCATTTAAGAATAAAAAATAATTTTTAGAATATGACCTCTACAACTGAGTCGGCACGCGTTTATGCGCTCGAGGAAATTTCCCTTAATCGTATACGGTAGATGCCGGGAGGTGCCGAGATGCAGTCGGCAGCTGCAGGCTGCAAGTCCGGGAAAGCTTTAGCCGTCAAAGTGAGCACACGTTTACACGTGCAGACTCAGTTATAGAGGTCATATTCTAAAATTTGTTTTTTATTATTAAATGGGAGGTGTTAATTAATGTAAATATTAAAAAATTACTTCATTTTCATTAAAATTTGACTGATTTATTCCTTTTTTAAAAATTGCGTAATTTCTTGGACACCTATTATAATTATAGGGGTGTTCGTTGGATGACGTTAGTTTAAAAACTTGAATAAATCAGTCGAATTTTAATAAAAATTAATTATTTTTTTAAAATTTCCATTAATTAACACCTCCCATTTAATAAAAAAAAACAATTTTTGAATTATGACCTCTATAATAGAGTCGGCACGGGCATTTTGACGGCTTGAGTTTTCGCGGGGACTTGCAGCCTGCACCTGCCGACTGCATCTCGGCACGTGCCGGCATCTACCTTAGGATTAATGCAAATTTTTTCGAATGCATTAACACGTGCCGACTCAGTTGTAGAGGTCATATTCTAAAAATTGTTTTTTTTTTATTAAATGGGAGGTGTTAATTAATGTAAATTTTAAAAAAATAATTGATTTGAATTAAAATTCGAACGATTTATTCATGTTTCAAAACTGACGTCATCCAACGAACACCCTGTATAACAGCGTGCTTTACAGGGCAGTTTTCTGTTGCAATATTAAGGGGCAGCACTAGAAAAAAAATGGAAAATTTTTGTTATTTTTGTTATTGGAATCAAAAATTTCGTCATCAGAACCCGCACTTTATCCTTCTCCTGGTTTTGTATACTTTTTTTTTGTGTTCTGAGGTTATATGAATGGTTGGCATGAATATAGGAGGCAATGACCCTGAGGAAGAACATAGACACGCTTCACTAGCCCTTCAACCAGGTCCCTTCTTTATTTTGTCTTAGGCCACGCCCTCTCCTCTACTCTCATTCACACCCTGGCAGCCAGATTTCTATGCTCTTATCTCACCAGCTCATCATCATCCAGGGAGAGATATAGGGAAAGAAAAATATGAGGGGAAGTTTTATAGAAAAATAAGCGAATAAACAGAGCCGGATATAACGGACCACCGAGACCCACGGGGAAAAAATGTAATTCAATAAAAACTAAAATATAGTACTGCAGTTTTAAATTCTTGTTCCAAAAATAAAAAAAAACCCCTCAGCGAGGCATAAAAAAAATTTAAACAAAAAGTTTTAAAAACCTACAAAAAAATACAAAGAAAAGTTCCAGGAAATTCTAAAAAAATGTTCGAAAAAAAAAAAAATATTCAAAAATAAAAATTTAAAAAAAATCCAAAAAAATTATAAAAAAAAAAAAAAATTTAAAAAATTATAAAAAAGTCCAAATGAAAGTTCAAAAAAAAAAATCCAAATAATTCTCCAAAAAATTCCAAAAAAAAATTCCAAAAAAAAATTCCAAAAAAAAATTCCAAAAAAAAAAATTCCCAAAAATTCTCAAAAAAAAAAAATGTTTCCAAAAAAAAAAAAAAAAAAAATCTAAAAAAAATTCCAAAATAAAAAATAAAAAAAAATCTAAATGAAGTAAAAATTTGACACTTTTGATAATTTCGGTGATGTTTTGGCGCCATATAATGAAGAGGGGGCCCCAGTTATTTAATCCGGCCCTGCGTATTGAGAGAGAGTATAGATAGCGCTGTAATCAGCACATTTTCCCTTTTCCTTTTTCTCTTTTCAAGCACTTCCTGTTCCACCCCAACCCCTTGCTCCCTAATTCCCACTCGGCATATTTTCAATTTTCGCTTAAAGATTTTTAATGATATTTAACGCTCGAACAAAAAAAAAAGTTCTTTTGAATATAAATTTTGTTGTGCGCATGCGCAGTGCGATATACAATAACTGCCATCCGTCATCCACGCACGTCACACACACACAACAAATTACGTCACAGCTTAACACATTTGCATCATCATCGTCATTGGAGCATCCCATCGAGGGGATGACAACAAATTAAGGACAAAATTATACTTTTTAGATGCGATAATTTTGGTTTTGGATGAGAAAGAAAAAAATCTCCGACGATTTTAACGTTAGTACTCCTTCAAAACGTAGGAATAAATAATATATTTAGATTCAAAGTGGGGGGGGGGGAAATTCAAAGTAAAAAAAAAAAGATTCAAAGTGGAAAAAAAAAAAAGATTCAAAGTGAATAAAAAAAAAGCAGGAAAAAAATTTAAAAAAACATGAAAAAAAAGATAAAAAAAAAAACAGGAAAAAAAAAAGATAAAAAAAACCAAGAAAAAAAGTGAAAAAAAAAAAAAAAAAAAACCAAGAAAAAAAGATAAAAAAACAAGGAAAAAAAGATAAAAAAAAACAGGAAAAAAAAATAAAAAAAAAAGGAAAAAAAGATAAAAAAAACCAGGAAAAAAAAATAAAAAAAAAGGAAAAAAAGATAAAAAAACCAGGGAAAAAAAATGAAAAAAAAAGAAAAAAAGATAAAAAAAACCAGAAAAAAAAGGGGGAGAAAAAACCCCGGAAACAAAAGATAAAAAAAACTAGAAAAATAAAAATAAAAAAAAAAATAAATAAATAAAAAAACCAAGAAAAAAAAAACCAGAAAAAAAAAGATAAAAAAAACCAGAAAAAAAAGATAAAAAAAAAACCAGAAAAAAAAAAGATAAAAAAAAACCAGAAAAAAATAAAATAAAAAAAACCAGAAAAAAATTTAAAAAAAAAAACCAGGAAAAAAAAAACCAGAAAAAAAAAGATAAAAAAAACCAGGAAAAAAAGATAAAAAAACCAGAAAAAAAAAAGATAAAAAAAACCAAAAAAAAAACCAAAAAAAAAAAAACCAAAAATAAAAAAAAAAAAAAACCAGAAAAAAGAA
>JAQGAY010001950.1:0-12176 GCA_034698085.1 Polydesmus angustus
AATAAAAAATTTAAAAAACTCCCAAAAAATCGCACATTTCAATGCAAAACACCCAAAATGAATGCCTCTATTTTTTTTCCGGATTATAGAATAGTCCAAACATTAGAGTGTCGGATTATAGAGGTTCTACTGCACTGTATATAGGATACAGATTTTTTTAAATAGGGAATTTTTTGATTCTTAGAGAATTTTTCGATTTATAGGTATTTTTTTAATCAAAAGAATTTTTTTTATTTAACAGATTTAACTTAAATTTTTAAAATACATACTCATTATAATATATGGTATTATAATACAGTATAACATTATATTATTAAATAATTACATAAATTATTTATTAAAATAATTGTAAATGGCCCGTGGGAAGAAATTTGCGCTTTTTTAATGTCCCTTTGAAAGGAAAAAGAAAACGTGACGATTTATTTTATTTCGTTAAATAGTGTGACGTTCTGCTGTTGAGAATGACGTCATCAGCACGTGCTTCCGTCACTCCTTCATCAGCCAATCAAATTATTTTGAAAATCGGCAATTTGCACGTGCGCGCGAAATATAGAACATTCCAATTGGCGCGAAAAAGAATTTAGTTAATAATTTCTGTATTCAATTTATGTGTTTCACTTCAAAAACTATTTTTAGAATATGACCTCTACAACTGAGTCGGCACGTGCTAACGCACTCACTCACGTTTGACGGTTAAAGCTTTTGCGGACTAGTAGTGAGCTTCTGCCGACTGCATCTCGGCACGTGCCGGCATCTACCATAGGATTAATGCAAATTTCTTCAAATTTCCTTAAGCGCATTAATACGTCTGCCGACTCAGTTGTAGAGGTCATATTCTAAAAATTGTTTTTTATTATTAAATTGGATATGTTGCTGAACGTAAATATATAAGAAATAATGCATTTTCATTGAACTTTGGTTGATTTATTCCTGTTTCAGAACTTTCAGATTTATTTGGACACACTATATATATATTCCTTGGATTCAGTTTATTAGCAGTTTTTAAACTTGTTTTAGATGCTTTTAAACTACTTAAACCTAGCCTAATACGCAGTGAGTATCACCAGACCTAATTTTGTAGACATAGTGTATAATTATTACTAGTTTAGTAAACGTTTTTTTGGAGTTCCACATTAGTAATTTTTGAGGTTGTTACGAAATGATAATTCGAAAAGAAATGCAATAAAACACAAATAAAAAATTGTTTACAGTTTTAGGTTTTATTACAAAAACTTAAGTTACCCAGGAAATGTGCTGCAACTGCCGTCAATTTCGAAAGCATCGATGGCGTACACCACTGCTCCTCCATCCGCATCCACCACAGCCTCGAAATCAACCTTAAAACGAGCGAAATTTTTTTAAAATATAAGATCGAATTTAAAATTTGCTTTCATCAGAAGCGGATTTCTAAATAGGCCGGGTGAGGCCAAGGCCTCAGAGCGGCACAATTTTAGGGGCGGCCAAGAGCACAAAAAAAAAAACAATTAAAAAAATTTCGCAAAAAAACAAAAAAAAATTTTGCAAAAAAATCAAAAAAATTTCGCAAAACAATCAAAAAAATTTCGCAAAAAAATCAAAAAAATTTTGCAAAAAAAATAGAAAAGATTTCGCAAAAAAGCAAAAAAAAAATTTGCAAAAAAAAAAATTTGCTTAAAAATCAACAAAATTTCGTAACTAAATCAACAAAACTTCGCAAAAAAATTAAATTTTGCATAAAAATTAAAAAAATCCGCAAAAAAATAAAAAAAAAATTTTACAAAAAAAGAAAAAAATTTGGCAAAAAAAAATAGAAAAGATTTCGCAAAAAAATAAAAAAATTTCGCAAAAAAGCAAAACAAAAAAAACTTTGCATTAAAATCAACAAAATTTCGTAACAAAATCAACAAAACTTCGCAAAAAAATTAACTTTCGCATAAAAATCAAAAAAATTCGCAAAAAAATAAAAAAAAAATTTTACAAAAAAATAAAAAAATTTTGCAAATAAAATAGAAAAGATTTCGCAAATAAAATAGAAAATATTTCGCAAATAAAATAGAAAAGATTTCGCAAAACAATAAAAAAAATTCGCAAAAAAGCAAAAAAAAAAAAATTTGCATTAAAATCAACAAAATTTCGTAACAAAATCAACAAAACTTCGCAAAAAAAATTAACTTTCGCAAAAATCAAAAAAATTAAAAAAAAAATAAAAAAACATTTTGCAAAAATCAAAAAAATTTAAAAAAAAAAATAAAAAAACATTTTGCAAAAAAAATAGAAAAGATTTCGCAAAACAATAAAAAAAATTTCGCAAAAAAATCAAACAAATTTTGCAAAAAAAAAAAAAAGTAGAAAAAATTTTAGGCTTCGCCAGTTTGGTGCTTTAAATTTCTCACAATATCCTGTTTCTAGGGGCAACCAAAACATTTTGGCCTAAGGGCGGAAAATTTAGAAATCCGCCGCTGCTTTCATAATAATTACATTTCCGGTGCAAGAGGAAGTTCCTTGACAGCAATTGCCATAAATTGAATCGCAATAGAAATACAATATTTTCCAAGCTGAATCAGTGGATGTAATACTCGCACTCAGCTGAGTGGACTGTCCAGTGGCAGTGTTGTTAAAACTAACCCTCAACACGTTGTCCAGCGAGGATGAATAATTAGGGTTATACATAAAAACATTTGCCCTGAAAATTGCATTGGAATCGATAGTCATTATATCGGATCGAAGTCCAACGTTGATGGGAGAGGGTTCGTTGTATTCGATAGTTTCAAAATACACGAAATTGCTGCCTAAAATTAAATATGATTAAGTCAAATTTAGGCCTTAACCAGGATAATAATTATCAGGGCCGTGCCAGGCTATGATGCAAAGAAGCGCCAAAATTTTTGTTTAAAATATTAGAATGTAGAATATGTGGGCTCAATAAATGAAATACCGGTAGAATTAAAAAAATTAAAAAAAAAAAAATCGAGAAATTGAAAAAAATGGAAATTTTTTTTTAAAAAAATGAAGAAACTGGAAAAATTGGAAAAGTTGGAATAAAGTGGAAAAATTAAAACAAAAAAATTAAAAAAAAAATGGAAAAATTGAAAAAATGAAATAATTGAAAATAATAGAAGAATTGAAAAAAATGGATAAATAATTGTAAAAAAAAAATTAAGAAATTAAAAAAAAAAAAAATGGAAAATTTATTAAAAAAAAATGGAAAAATTGAAAAATTAAAAAATTAAATAATGGTAAATTTTGAAAAAAAAATGGATAATGGTAAATTTTGAAAAAAAATTGGATAACAGCAAATTTAAAAAAAAAAAAAAAAAATGGAAAAATTAAAAAAAAAAATGGAAAAATTAAAAAAAAAAAATTGGATAGCCCTACCGTAGAGGTAATTTTTTTTTAAAAAAATGGAAAAATTTTAAACAAAAAGAAAAATTGATTAAAAGAAAGAATTAAAAATAATGGAAATATAATAAAAAAAAATGGAGAAATTAAAAAAAAAGGAAAATTTTTAAAAAATTAAAAAAAAAAAAAAAATTGAAAAATTGTAAAAAAATGGAGGAATTAAAATAAAAATGGAGAAATTGTAAAAAAAAAAAAAAAAATTTAAAAAATTTAAAAAAAATAAAAAAATTAACAAATTGAATAACAGTAAATTTTTTAAAAAAATGAAAAAATTGAAAAGAAAAATTTGATAATGGCAAATTGAAAAAAAATTAAAAAACTGAAGAAAAAAAATATGAAAATTAAAAAAAATGAGAAAATTAAAAAACTAAAAAAAAAAATTTTTTTTAAAAATTGATAACAAAAACAGTTATAAAAAAAAAAAAAAACAAACAAACTGGCAAAAATTGAAATGAAAACTGAAAAAATTGAATAAAAAAGTAGAAAAAATATCAAATTAAAAAAAATTATTAAAAAAAGAAAAAATTGAAATAAATTGATTACATTAGTGGTCGGGCGCCAGTTCGATGATTTGCATCATATAGAAAAAGTCTACCACACGGCCCTAATTATTATAAGCCTTACTTGGAGATGGCACGCTGTAAAGTGGATAAGTGTTGCCAGAGAATTGCCAAGTGTACTCCGATTGAGAACCGTAATTAAAATTGCAAATGGTGGAATCGTCGAATAAACAACAGGAAGTCATTCCATCTGAAAATGTTAAACCATCTAAGGGTGAACCATTAAAAAATACTTAAATTGAAATGGGCAGTGTAATTGTAATTCTCACCACACACTGTATCTCGACCGACATTGTCGATGGCCACTGAAGAGGTATCCAGGATAAAAACAGTAATAAATAGCTATTATCAGAAAAGAAAACATCTATTAGTTTGAGGAAACAGGGCCGTGGAGTGATAAAATACGGCAAAGTGAGCCGCTTTAGGCGCCACCATTTAGGGGGACCAAAATACCGTTTAGAATCTTACTGTTTTGTCAAAAAAAAACAACTAAATGTGTCACAAAAGACACCAAATTTGTCAAAAAAAATTAGGAGTTCATTTAATAAAAAAAAGGAGCTAATTTAGTCAAAAAAAGCTAAATTTGTCAAACAAAGGAACTAAATTTGCTCAAAAAAAGTAGCTAAATTTGTCAAAAAAAATTCTAAATTCGTCAAAAAAAAGGAGCCAAATTCTTCAAAAAAAAGAGCCAAATTAGAGTAAAAAAGAACTAGTTTAGTCAAAAAAAGAGCTACATTATTCAAAAAATAAGCCAATTTAGTCAAAAAAAAATAAATTAGTCAAATAAGAAGCTAAATTTGTTACAAAAAATACTGAATTAGTCAAAAAAAAAAGTTAATTTAGTCAAAAATGTAGCTAATTTAATCAAAAAAAAAACTAAATTTGCACAAAAAAAGTAGATAAATTTGTCAAAAAATAGCCAAAATAGGCAAAAAAAAAGCTAATTTAGTCAAAAAAAGTAGCTACATTATTTAAAAAATGAGCTAACTTAATCAAAAAAGAAGTTAAATTTTTCAAAAAAAGAGCTAATTTAGTCAAAAAAGAGCTAATTTAGTCAATAAAAAAATTAATTAGTCAAAACAGAAGCTAAATTTGTCAAGAAAAGAGCTAAATTTGTCAAAACAAATACTAAATTAATCAAAAAGTAGCTAAATTATTAAAAAAAAGGAGATAACCTAAATTTGTCAAAAAAAGCTAAATTGGTCAAAAAAATAGAATCTATAAAAAAAATTAGCTAAACTTGCAAAAAAATTAGCAAAATTTGCAACAATCAGCTAAATTAGTCAATAAAGGAGCTACATTATTCAAAAAAAGAGCTAATTTGTAAAAAAAATAAATCTGTCAAAAAAAGCTAAATCTGTCAAAAAAAGCTAAATCTGTCAAAAAAAGCTAAATTAGTCAAAAAAAGGCGCTATATTTTTGTAAAAATAAAAAAAGCGCTACATTTATTAAAAAAAGAAGCTAAATTAGTCAAACAAATTTAGCATTTTGCAAGCTCGGCATTGAAGTTTCACATTAATTTACACCGTTTGAAAACGGCCCTGCGAGAAAACACTTAAAGCTAATAACAAAAGTGAATTAGTACTTGTCCGGAACACGGCAATGACGTATTTTGGCAACAGGAAGCGCAAGAGAAGCTTTGGGAATGCCATTCGTTGGTTAGGTATTTGACCACGCCCACGTAATTCGTAGCTTCCGCCAGATATTCCTTAAACCCAAAATACAACTGAGCTTGTGTCGTCTGAATGTAGTATTGAAAGGTGAATAGAGTGTCAGCGCTGACGTTGGTTTGATGCTCCGATTCCCACGTGGAAGAATTAGCCATTGTCCATTCATAATAACCAGCTGAAACCAGTTTATTTTTATATTGTCTTAAAATAAAAATACATAGCCTACCAGTGTGTTTTTAAATTTACGGAGTTTTTAAAAAACGAATAAGGAAATTAAATTTTAATGAAAATGAATTCTTTTTTGAAGTGAAACACTTTTTTACTGAGGGTAAGGCAAAAAAGGTAGCGCACGCTCCTTCACGCTCCCCAACACGCTATGGCATGCTCCCGTCGCGCTCTTTTCCTTCCAATTTCGCTCTTGCGCGAAATCGAAAACACAAACGTACGACAGAAATATTAGAATACAAATGCGCTTTTCGCGCGTGCGCGAAAAGCATTTTTCATAATTATTTAAATTATACAACTTTAAAAAAAAAAAAAGAAATCCTATACGTCCTTCTAGCCATTATACCTATACCTAAATCAAAAAAAAATCCCAAAAAATTTTAAAAAAATTCTTATAATTCGAAATATTTCCTGTGAACCAAACAAATTATTATAAATCAAAAAAAAAAATCCCTATAAATCTAAAGAAATCCCTATAAATCAAAAAATTCCCTTTAAATCGAAGAAAAAATCCTTATAAAATAATAATAAAAAATCCTTAAAAAAATAATAATAAAAATCCTTATAAAATAAAAAAAATCCCTATACAGTAAAATTAATATAAAAAAATCTTTATAAATCTAAATAAAATTCTTATACAGCAAATAGAATAAGGTGTGTATCAATCGCAAAATTCTTTATACCGGTAGTCAAAAAAATTCCTATAAATTTAAAAAAAACTCTTTACAAATCTAAAAAACCTTTTAACCCTAAAAAAAACCACCGTTATAAATAAAAAGCAATCCCAATAACTATATAATAACATTTATTTTCCCCTAAAAAATATTTTCAAACTACTTGTGTTTCACTTCTGGCGTGCGTGTCAACCACACACCCTCTTGTTTATATTTACATACAACAACATCTCCGATTTAATGATAAAAAACAATTTTTAGAATATGACCTCCGCAACTGAGTCGGCACATGTTAACTCAATTAGTAAAACTTTTAATTTAAAAAGCGAATAAACAAGTCAAATTTTAATGAAAATAAATAAATTTTTTAACATTTAGTTAGAACAACATCTCCGATTTAACAATAATAAATAACATCTGGCATGTGACCTCCTCCACTGAGTCGGCACATGTTAACGCGTGTAACGAAATTTCTAATGACTCTCTCGCACGTGTCTGCTTGGATGTTGGCATTTACGCGTATTAGAAAGTTATTGAAAATTTCAATGTGCCGACTCAGTTGGAGAGGTCAGATTCTAAAAATTGTTTTTTTTTTTTCATTAAATCGGAGATGTTGTTGTATGTAAATATTAAAACATTAATTTATTTTCATTAAAATTTGACTCCTTTATTTGTTTATTAAAAACTCCGTAAATTTAAAAACACACGTTGTAATCATTTTTGGAACTGAACCGTACTATGAGCGGGAATGTATGAACTTGGAGATTGGGCTGACCAATACCATGTGCCAGTGTGGGATGAGCCGCATTGGTCTGTTTCGAATGGACAGCAAGCTGGTGCTGGAGCAGGAGGAGGAGGCGATGCGGTTGGAGGGCTGGTGCCTTCATTTTAGCCGGAAATTATTAATTTTATAGATTTATTATAAATGTTCAGAGCCGTAACGTGCTATCAGTTGGCGATGCGAGCCTCATTGGTCGCCACTATTTAAGGCGCCAAAATTCAGCAAATTATTGTACTAATTTGTTCAAAAATTGATCTAAATTTGTCAACAAAAAAAAAAGCTAAGTATGTCAAAAAAATGGTCTCAATTTGTCGAAAAATGAGCTAAAAATTTCAGAAAATGATTTAAATTTTTCAGAAAATGATCTAAATTTGTCAAAAAAATTTGCTGAATTTGTTAAAAAAGCGCTGAATTTGTCAAAAAAATGTGTTAAATTTGTCAAAAAATTAGTTATAATTATTAAAAAAATGAGCTAAATTTGTCAAAAAAAATGTGATAAAATTGTAAAAAAATGAGCTAAATTTGTCCAGACTCCAAATGTGAGCTATATTTTTCAAAAAATAAGTCTAAATTTTTCAAAAAACGATCCAAATTTGTCAAAAAATGAGATAAGTTTGTCAAAAAATGAGCTAAATTCGTTCAAAAATTAGTTATATTTATCAAAAAATAAGCTAAATTTGTCCAAAAAAATATGATAAAATTGTCAAAAAATTGACATAAATTTGTCAAAAAATGAGCTAAATTTTTCAGAAAGTGATCCAAATTTGTCAAAAAATTAGCTAAATTTGTAAAAAAATGTGATAAAATTGTCAAAAAAATTACATTAATATCATTTGCCAAAAAATGAGCTATACTTTTCAAAAAACAATCTAAATTTGTCAAAAAATTAGCTAAATTTTTAAAAAAATGAGCTAAATTTGTCAAAAAAAATTGCTAAATTTGTCATAAAATGAGCAACATTAGCCAAAAATTTCTACCATTAGAAGAGACTTGCATCATATTGAAAAAAATCTACCACACAGCTCTGCAAATGTTGTTAAACTTACAGGTGGTTCCGATGCTGTCAATAGCGAACAAAGCTTGCTGGTAAGTGGGATCGACATTGGTCACAATTTCTAACTGAAATTTTATCATTAAAGTCCAATGCTATTAACATTATTATTTCAAAAAACCATAATTTTAAAAACTTACCGTTCCAGAGCAAGGGAGTTGAGTCAAAGCCCCGCAGCAGTAGTTGTTGGTGGAATTACACGTGATTTGCGCTCTTTGCCAGGTTGGTCTGGCAGTGTTTACGGTCAACAGCGTGTTGTTGGAACCCGTTTCGGCAATGTTGTGGAATTGAATTTGGAAATAGTTATTAGCCTCTACCACTGGCGAATCGAAGTAGTAATTGAAGTCGATTACGGTTCCGTTTAAAGGAATATAGAACGTGGAATGGCTTTTAGTGGATCCGGATTCGTCTTGAATGTAAGTGTAGTAAGCATCTTGAAAATGCAGTGGAGGAACAAAAACATCAATTTAATAAGAATAAAATTGTTTTCTAAAGAATGATCAGGGCCGTGCCGTGCTATGATGCAAAGAAGCAGCCGCATCAGGCACCAGCATTATTTTGGGGCGCAAAAATTTATTTTAAAATAATAGAATGTAGAAAAAGTGAGCTATATAAATGAAATAAAATTGACAAAAAAATAAAAAATTAAAAAAAATGGAGAAATTAAAAAAAAAAAATGGAGAAACTAAAAAAAAAAAAAAAAATTTAAAAAAAGAAATGGAAAAATTTTTTTAAAAAAAAATAGAAATACCGGTATTAAAAAAAAAAAAATTGGAAAAATTTAAAAAAAAGAGGAAAAATTGAAAAAAAAGTGAAAAAATTGGAAAAGAAATCTGGATAATGGTAAATTTAAAAAAATGAAATAATTTAAAAAAATAGAAAAATTGAAAAAAAAAATGGAAAAATTAATAAAAAAAATGGAAAAATTAAAAAAAAATGGAAAAATTAGAAAAAAGAAATAGAAAAATTAAAAAAAAAATAGAAATATTAAAAAAAAAAAAAAATTGGAAAAATTGAAAAAAAAAGTGAAAAAAGTGAAAAAAAAATCTGGATAACGGTAAATTTAAAAAAATGAAATAATTTAAAAAAATAGAAAAATTGAAAAAAAATGGAAAAATTAATAAAAAAATAGAAAAATTGAAAAAAAAAAATGGAAAAATTAATAAAAAAAAATGGAAAAATTAAAAAAAAAAAAATAGAAATATTAAAAAAAAAAAAAAAAATTGGAAAAATTGAAAAAAAAAGAGGAAAAATTGAAAAAAAAGTGAAATAATTGAAAAAGAAATCTGGATAACGGTAAATTTAAAAAAAATGAAATAATTTAAAAAAATAGAAAAATTGAAAAAAAAAATGAAGAAAAAATCGAAAAAGATTGTTATCAAATTAAAGAAAAAATATTAAAAATAAAACAGAAAAATCGAAATAAATTGATTACATTAGTGGTCAGGCGCCAGTTTGAAGACACGCATCATATAGAAAAGATCTAGCACACGGCCCTGAGAATGATTAATGATCAAACCGTTTTCAGTTGAAGTAAACGACGGGTATTGATTGAGATTGGGTGTCCAGTCGTCTTTAGTATTCTTCCAAGTGGAAGAGTCCCAAGTGCAAGATGACTTAGTGTCGAAGTTACAACACTGCGATTCCACTACAAATTGACATAATTTTTCACATGTCATTGTTTTTATATTAATTACGGAGCCCTGTCAACATTTGGGGTTGCAAAAGTGAGCCAAATAATGTTTAAAATCTCAATATTTGGTTTAAAAAAGGAGCTAAATTTGTCAAAATAGGAGTATAATTTGTCAAAAAAACAGCTCAATTTGTCAAAAAGGAGCTCAATTTGTTAAATAGGAGCTAAATTTGTAAACAAAGAAGATAAATTTGACAAAAAAGGAGATAAGTTTGTCAAAATAAAAAGCTAAATTGGCATAAAAGGAGACAAATTTGTCAAAATAAGAGTTTAATCAGTCAAAAAACGAGCTCAATTTATCAACAAAGAAGCTAAATTTGCCAAAATAGAAGGATAATTTATCAAAAAATTGACTAAATTTACCACTAAAAGGGCTAAATTTATCACTAAAAGGGCTAAATTTACCACTAAAAGAGCTAAATTTGTCAAAATAAGAGATAAATTTGTACAAAAATTAAATAAATTTGTCAAAATAGAAGATAAATTAGTCAAAATAGGAAATAAATTATTCAAAAAAGGTGCTAAATATGTCAACATAGGAGCTAAATTTGTCAAAAAAGGAGTTAGATTTGTCAAAAAAAGAGTTAGATTTTTCAAAAAATGAGCTAAATTTGCCAATAGAGCTTAAGTTTTCTACCAAGGAGCTAAAATTGTCAAAATTATAGAATAATTTGTCAAAAAATTGGCTAAATTAATCAGCAAAGGAGCTAAATTTGTCAAAATAAGAAGTAAATTTGTTCAAAAATTAAATAATTTTGTCAAGAAAGGAGTTAAATTTGTCAAAATTATAAGATAATTTGTCAAAATAAGAAATAAATTTGTTCAAAAATTAAATAATTTTGTCAAGAAAGGAGTTAATTTGTCAAAAAAGATGTTAAATTTGTCAACATTGGAGCTAACATTTCCAAAAAAAAGAGCTAAATTTGTCAAAATTATAGGATAACTTGTCAAAAAATAGGCTAAATTTATCAACAAAGGAGCTAAATTTGTTCAATAAGGAGCTAAATGTGTTAACAATACAGCTAAATTTGTCAAAATAAGAAATAAATTTGTACAAAAATTAAATAAATTTGTCAAAAAAGGAGTTAAATTTTTCAAAAATTAGTGTTAAATTTGTCAAAATGGGAGCTAAATTTTTCCAAATGGGAACTAAATTTTTCAAAAAAATAGTTCAATTGTCAAAATTAAAGGGTAATTTGTCAAAAAATGGGCTAAATTTATCAGCAAAGAAGCTAAATTTGTCAAAATAAGAAATAAATTTGTACAAAAATTAAATAAATTTGTGAAAAAAGGAGCTAAATTTGTCAAAAAAGGAGCTAAGTTTGTTAAAAAAGGAGCTAAATTGGTCAACATTTGAGCTAAATTTGTCAACATAAACGCTAAATTTGTCAAAAAACGAGTTAAATTTGTCAACAAAGGAGCTAAATTTGTCAAAAAAAAAGCAGCCAAATTTGTCAAAAAAAATAAAAGCAGCTACCGGTACATAAAACATTAAGCTACTCACCACATGCATTATCGCGGCCAATGTTATCAATCGCCATTTCATAGTTAAACGTATTATAAGATACAATCAATAACTATTCACAAATAATTAGATATTGATTACGTTAATATAATAATACAAGATTTACTTGTCCTTCGCAAACTGTTTCCGTTCCACAACACGAACCGCAATAAAAACTAACATAAAGCCATGTTCCGTCTACATATCTTGGACTGGATAAATGGTACGTCACTCCTGAAGGATAACGCTGAAAATAAATTGACAGAGAATCATCCGGAAACTGAATGAAGTGCTGAAGAGTGAAGAGGGTTGTGGAAGTGACGTTAGTGTACACTTCGGATTGCCACGTATTTTCTACGGTATCGGTCCATAAGAATTGACCACCTAAAAAAATGCATTTTATTTGCAGGTGAAAAATTATGTGTTAGCGGATTTCTAAATATGCCAAGTGAGGCCAGGGTCTAGGGGCGGCAAAATTTTAGGGGCGGCTAAAAGCGCCAAAAATAAATCAAAAAAAATTCGCAAAAAATCAAAAAAAAATTTTGCATAAAAATCAAAAAAATTTCGCAAAAAATCAAAAAAAAATTTTGCATAAAAATCAAAAAAATTTCGCAAAAAATCAAAAAAAAATTTTGCATAA
>JAQGAY010001951.1:0-12174 GCA_034698085.1 Polydesmus angustus
GTCGCGGAACAATTTTAACAATTAATTAGAAAATGTGTTTCAACTTTTGGTAAATTGTTCAGTGCTACGGCGGGTTGTGACATTGTGATTTCCGAAATTATTATAACTGGTTGGACAAATGAAGTAAATTTTGAAACAGCAATGAAGCATTACATTCAATAAAAAACGAGTGAGTTGTTGGTTTTTTTTTTTTTGTTCATTAATAATTAAGTCATTAAGCGCCGTCACTTGCGATTTTATGCTGTGCATTTACGCTGATTTGTGTGTAATGTTTGAAGGTTTATTTATCAATAAACGCAAAAAGCGTCGTTAAAAGCGTCGCTTTAGGTGATGTTATTCAAAAAATTTAATAACAAATCTTTAAATAATTTAATTTTTTTGCATAACGCAAATAGCCTATTTTTTTATGCAAAAGTAGGCTACGCCGTGTCGAATTGAATTTTTTTTTTTTTTAATAATATTTGCATTTTCCCTATAAATAAAATTACAGCTATATTGATATGTTGAAATTTTGAATGCAATGCTAAAGTTCAAATAAAATTGTTAAATAAAACCAGATATACAGTATAAAACGCGCCAAAATCGTTCTTTTTTTTTTTTTTTGTTCTACAGAAATTCTATTATAATATTCTGGTCACTAACATTTTAACCGCTTGCGATTTAAAATTTAAATATTTTTTTTTATATACATGTATATGTATGCAACATCATTCACGTTTTCAAGAAGATAATAAACTTAATAAAGTATGGTTTTATCTAAAGTAGACCTACGCTATTTAAAAAAAAAATTGTGAATAATTAAGTATTATGCAAATTTACAAAATAAATAATACACAATTTAATATCATAAAGCGTGATTTACTTTTTCCTTATAAAAATAATGCGGAAGTAGGCTACCGGATAACACTTTCGGAATCGTGTGGTTATCATTAACAAAAATGGCAAAAAAGAAATTGGGCAAGTTAATAACGAAATAATAGTTAGATAATAATTTTTATGATTAGGCGCACGCGCACATTTGTTTTAAAATTTTATTGAAAGTTTCGGTTTTAATTTCGTTCGTTTTGAAGAAATTTAATTTTTTTTTTAAATTCATTTTTGTGAACTAGAAAGTTGTTTTTATATTAAGTTAACAATTATTGTGTTTGTAAAAATATAGACTTACTGTAAGTTCGTTAATCGTTTAGAAAAATCATTTTTTCTTGGTACTAAAACTTTAAATTAAGATTATTTTATTCCGGCAAAAACGAAATAAAACGAGTTTGTTAGTTAAAAAGTTAGCATACAAATTCAATACCGGTAAATGTTATTAATAAAAAATTATTTAATTTTTTATGGATAATTATACAGTATTGTTTTTTTTTTAATAATAATTATACAATATAAATATATATTCTAGGTTTTGTTATGTTTACGTGGATGGCAAAACCTCCCATAAATTAGCTAGTGTGAGTCCTTCCGGTGGTTTTTCAATCGCCAGCCCCAATTCTTTACAAAATACAATTTCTCCGTCGCTATTTCTGGCGTCGTCCGCCAAATACACCTACCATTGATTTCATTTTAAAAAAAAAAAAAAATATGTCACAATTATTTACATTTTTTTAAATTTATTTTTACGGATAAAATATCGGATTTTGAGTAAGTGCTATCGATCTCTACGTCTTCGTTGGGAGTTCTTTCTAACATCGAAGGCATCGGCGATGAATTCTATTTGAATTTAAAAAAAAAAAAAATACCCGAAATACAGCACTTTAAAATTTGGGAAATTTTTTTTTTTTTATATTGCATTACTTTCTCGTTGATGAAATAGTTGACTCCAAATATGGGACTGGTGCTATAAACGCTGTATAAACTAGCGATTTCTTGTGTGGTGGACTTTAATTTCTCTTCTGGGTCGATACGAAAGCCCAAAAGATAACCACCACTCTATTAAGATAGCAATAAAATCAAAATCTATAAAGTTTTGAAACCAAAATTTCAGTCGGAATGTATTTTTATTCACCTGTTCCGATGTTTCGACCACTAAAACTGTTCCAAATTTTGAATCTCGGATTTTAACTAAAACCTTTAATAATTAATTAATTAAATGAAATTTGTTACAACATAATTATAAAAACAAAAGTACCATTTGCAAATATGGTAAACTAATGTTGAAAAGTTCGTTCATGTTAGCGAACCATACTAGGCGAACATTTGTTATTATAAAAGTTCCAAGATTTCCCTAAAAAACAAATTATTATTTTTATTAATAACTGTCAAAAAAAAGTTAACGTAATTAAAAATAATTTTAAAAAAATACTTGGTCGCTCGACAAGTTCCACACTCCATTTACAGTGCTCATGATTTGTTCCTTGGGCAATGTTCGCAATTGACCATTCTGAATGATTGCTCCTCTTAACTTTACTTCCCTGTACATTCTCGACGATGAGTACGCTCTAGAAAAAAAAATAATTAAATTCTAATCAAAATATTAAATTACTTTTAATACCTGAAAACTGCCATTACGGATTTAAATAACCGTCCGGGACCAGCAATCTAATAGGTATTATATTTTTTAATTAATTTTTGATTAATTATTTAAAAAAAAAAAAATAATTACCAAATTGGTAAAAATAAACTCAAATCTTGTTCCGTTGGCTTTGGTCAAAATATAAAGAGCTTCGGCCACTCCGCGTAACTTCTAAAATATTACGGTATTAATTAAAATCTGATTATTCAAAAATATTTATTATTAAGAGTTTACACAAACAGTAAAACAAAATGTGATACTAACCGAATTTACTGTTCGAGTGGTCACACTCATCACGCAAAAAAATCCGATAGCTAATTACGAAAAAAAATTAATTAATACCGGTAATTAAAAAATAAATTAGATCATAATTTTCTAAGTACTGTAATTGTTGTTTTTTTTTTTAGTTGTTTATTTAATAAATGAATATTTTAATATTTACATAAATTGACACGCTGTTTCATTCTTGAACACCATATTAGACGTAAATTAGTGATTGTTAAGGTTCCTAAACATTCATAAACGGCTTATTAGTGCGGTTAGCGATAAAATTAATATAAATGTATTAAATGAAAATGATAGTTTGATAGAACCTTTTTCTCCTCCGTTTCCTTTCGTATCTTCGACCAATTCAATGAGGTCGATCAGCTGTTCGCCCGACCTCAATTTCAAGTGGCTGCACGTAATAATTATTATCGAAATGTAACTACATAATCACGAACAAAATGCTTACTGTATGGGTATATCAAAGCGCACATCTCGGTCTTCCCAAACAACTATAGAGCTCATTTTAAAAACGATATTTTCGAGCCGAGAGATGCGGATCGGGGCGATTTGTTTATTTACATCGTTGTCGTCATAGCAACTGATGTTAGCTTGTATTCGTATAAATCTATTTAATGCTGTATTATTAAAAAAATTGGTTTTGTTTTTTATTTAAAAAAAAAATTAATTTAGATCAGACTGTTGCTTATGATTATACTGCAATAAATTTATTATTTTATAATAGTAACGAAAACATAAATTTATTAATCAACATTGATATTAAAACAGATAACACGAAATCTTTGACCATTTCAAATTTCGATAACTATACATTTCTTAAAAATTTTAAAACAACATTAAAAATACATTTAACATTAAACGAATCATTTTCTAAAAAAAAAAAAAAAAATTAGAGCAAAATTTTTTTATATTATATTACTTTGTTACATCATTTTTTTCCAATTTTGAACATACGCCAGTATTGCTAAAAAAAAATTAAGAAAAACTTAAAAAGTTAATTCCAAGTAGTCAAAGTTAATTTTATACTTTCAAATTAATTTGAAAGTCGCTTTTAATTTCTCAAGGTTAATTTTAAGTTGAATGGTTTTGGCAATAGAACTAAACCGGGCACAGAATCATCTAAAGTGGGTTTAGGTTCTCCCGGTACAAAATCGATATCTAATTTATGTAAAAGCGAAGAAAACAGTACAAAAGCTTGCAGACGGGCAACAGGTCCACCTAAGCATCCTCGAGGTCCTATTATCATTTAAAAAAGAAATTAATTAATAAGATACATTGTTAATAATAATAATAAGCGATAGTGAGTATTACCAGTGGAGAATGGAATGAGGTATTCCGGTTGTTGAACTACACCTTCGTTGTCGATGAATCTTTCTGGTCTAAACACTTCCGGGTCACCCCACAGCTCTTTTTCATGGTGCACGGCCCATAGGTTAGCCAACACCATGGTTCTTTCAGGAATGAAGTGGCCAAGGAGAACAGCGTCTTCGGTGGTGGCATGGGGCACGGCCAATGGAGCCACTGTCTGGAAACGAGACACTTCGAGGAACGTGGCTTCGGTGTAAGGCAATCGTGGTTTTAATTCCATGAGAGGCATAGCATCTCTCCCAACCACCGCGTCCAATTCATCGTGAACTTTTTTCTGAATGTCAGGATTGTAAGCCATGAGGAGAAGGCCCCAACGGAGAGTGGCGTCGGTCGTTTGGACGGAGCCCAGGAAGAAATCAAACAGAGAACCGACCATATGCTCCTCTATCCATTAAAAAACAATAGTTATTAATTATAATAATAGTATTTGTGCGTTTTAAGGGTTTCAAAGCAATTGTCCAAAGATTTTTTTAATGTACAGTAGATTATGTTCGATACATGTTGTATAGAAAGGCATTGTGCTTTTAGTTATTTCAATTAGGCATGCACGTTTTAAAAATGCACAATAATTTTCCGAACACCCGATGGAATGTTTAATAGTGCAAAAATATTTTTTTAAATGTTTGAGAAATTTTTGGAAATGTTTATTTTATATCATTTTTTATTATTATTTGAAAAAATGTCTTTATTTAAATTTATAAGTTTCATTTATTTATTTTGAAACGTATTTTATTGACATTTTGTATTTTTTTTTCTTTCTTTCAATGTTTTTATGCATTTTAATTCTAAAACAGTTTTTATTGTTTATTGTATCGCGAAATGTACGTATTTGGTTAGAACAGTGTTTTTCTAAAAATAAATTTGAAAAGTAAATAAACGTACTGGTGTATGGAGCAATCTCTTTCCCCAATTTCTCTTTTTTGGCCTGATTTTCCCTCAAATGTTGATCGATGAAATCTCTGTCGTAATCTTTATCGAGGGTGGCCGCGTGTTGATCCACCTGCTGTTCTAGATAACTCATGACGACCTTAGTGTGGTCCATGATCTGTTGGTAGCCGCAGCCACCAAATGGTAATGATCGGAGCCAAGGAATGAAGTTGATGGCCCCACCCGAGCCCATTCCGGCCATCAAGTCGTAAAACGCTTTCCCGAACACCTGCACGTGAGGGTCAGTCGCTTCGAACGTTTGATCTACATGTTCGATAAAAATTTTAAGCTTTGATGATAGAAAAAAAAAAGTTGAAATTTCAATTTTTTTTACTTGCGCACATTGCCCACACGTAGTTGCCCAAAGGGGTAAAAAACAAGGTAGAAGTGTCTACGCTTTGTCCACTTTTTTCACGAAGTCGCTCGATGAGTTTGAGAGCTTCATTAGCGACAATCGCATCGCAGGAGGTGTGGGACCCAAAACCGAAATTTCGGATTCTGTTGAGAGCAAATTGCCTCTGCTCTTTCCACGTAGGTCCATCGGCTGAAGCAATGTCTGATGTTTCCAAAAATATAATTATAACATTAACAATTGCTCATTTTCAGCCAATTCAACAATAATTATTATAAAAGCAGCCTATACCAAACATCTATTAAAATTGCATAGCAATCACTACTATATTGCATAATTTTGAAAAAAATAATCATTAAGCCAATGAAAAAAAACCTTCCTAATGCCCTAAGAATATTAAATTACATGCAAAAAAAATTCACAAAACATATAAAAAGCATTCTATTAAAATCCAAATAAAAAAAACAGTTTAAAAACTCCAAAAGTAATTTTTATAAACTCCGAAACATATTCCAGTCTTACCAATAACAAATCAATTACTTCTAAGATAAACAAATAAAGCTCTGCGCGATTGTTATTATTTATTTTGGATACCTAGTTGAGTCATTCTTACCTTTTCGCTCGAAAATGGCCTCTAAGATGACTCCGTTAGGTCTTCCGGAAAATGAATTTGCTTGATGAACGAAAGCTTGATTGATGGACTTATAATCGTTGAGGATGACCACTGGAGTGGTTGCCATGGACAAGCAAAACACATTCCCATACTTTTCCGCAATTTCCATGAACTTTTGATGGATTTTGTTGGATGGGCCGAGGAAAGGCACGTATCCCAAGAACGGAATTCCATAAGGGCCGGGTGGATACCGCTTGGCTTTTTGCACCTCCTTGAATACCCGCCATATGATGAAGCAGAGCAAAGCCAAAGAGGCGAGGATGGGCGTCGAGAGCATGTTGGAAAAGAAGACAGTACCGTAGTGTGCGAGACAACTCACTGATTCCCGAGTGTTGAGAAGTTGAAGGTCTCCGCTTAGGTGGCCAGCCTACAGCGCTAAATTTAGATATTGAATTTCGACCAATCGCAATCTCAAAAGGTCGTTTATAATGATTAATTTATTGAGGCCGGGCGTTGTTTATCATAGACTTAGCATGTGTTTATTTTATTACGTATTTTTAAGCCGGTAGACCGAGAGGAAACTTTAAGGGATAAAGCGATGAGTGAAACGGTGGTTGGTGATGACCTCGATTTTATATTTAAATAAAAAATAAAAATAAAAAATTAGTGGAGATTAATAAAGATGTGACATCTGGCAATAGAAACTACTGTGACCATGACTTTTGCCTCGCGTTTGGAATTTTTAAGTGATAAAAACAGATAATTTAATTCATTAATCATCAATTTAAATACTGTAAATGTTAATAAATATTTATTTTATTATTAGTTACTATAAATAAATTATTTAAAACCATTCTATTGCAACTATTTCGGTTAAAGTATTAATTTGTTCCAAAAAGTCTGTATATAAAATTAATTCTGATCGGAATGTTTTGATTAATAAAAACTCGAATACGTAATGCAAAAGGTATTACATAAATCTAATAGGATTAAATTTTCACAAAAGAAATTAAATGCATGTAATAAATAATTAACATACAGTAACTATCATATAATTTTTGCTTCAATGGTTTACTGTATTTTATTTTTCAATCTCTTTCTATTCTACGTATTTTACCAATCCAACAGGCTAATTTGTATAGGCATTCAGTATAATACATTATCGTATAATGTGTTTGGTTGAAGGTCTTTCTTTTGAGATTTGAATTTTAGATAGACTCTTGTTTTTCTGCATGATGTTTAATGAATTAAATCCGCATTTCGTGGTGTGTAACTTATACATTTTGAGATTACATAATAACGCAGATGGGAAGGCTGAACCAAGTTCCGACAGCACAAAATTCAAACATTCATTATTTTTAATGGTGAATTTGGATGAGAATTAGCCTATTTATTTACTTACAGTAAGCGTGTTATCTAGCTTTTTATACCTAACAAATAAATGTAGGTAGAATTCATTGTTCCAAATTATTTGCTGATAACGAATGTTACGAATAAAAATGCCGTAATAAAATTTAAAATAAGGCGACAATCTAAGCAATAATTATTTTTTTTGAAATGCGTTATGATTAAAAAAAATGTTGAAAAAAAATTGAATTAATAATTGATAAAAAAAAATTAAATTAGTTAAATCGGTTGGAAATAAAAATTTCGAATCTACGAATTAAAAATTATTAATAGAATTAAAATAAATTGTTAGAAATATTTTAATTCAATTTAAGAATTGCAATATAAAATATAAGTTACTTATTTCCCTTTCCTGAACATTTTAAACAAAGGATGAGCGCTTCCAGATGCTCCTTTCGATCTTTCTTTTCTATACTCCATATATACACCATCGTCTCCGCCAGACATAGACGCCATATTCACAGAACGACGACCAAACTATACAAAATAATAATAAAACAAATGTAAGAAAAAAATTCTGAATATTCAAAATTTATGAATCGTTACCGGTCCTGATTTCGAGAGCGATCCTCCTTCTCCAGCCACTCGCTCTTCCTCCGCATCCATGTCATTGGCTGCTAACACCTGTTGCAGCAAATGAGTCTGATCTTCTTTAGTTTTATAAAACAAATCTTCCTAAAAATTATCATAGAAGTTAAAATTAGAGCTTAAAGTGGTTTTTAGTTTTAAAAACATTCTTCTAACCTCATCCATTCCAGCAAGTTGCGTAATTACTTTGTAACTGTAACCTTGGTTTACTAAGAACCTTTGACGTTTCCTACTAAAGCTCATCTCGACGGTATCTTGAGACACCAAAGAGTAGAAGAAGGCGTTATATTCATCAGCGATAGCACCTTAATTTTCAAACGAGTTTAATAGAAAACAACTTTAAAAAAAGAAAATGAAATCGCCTTATACCTTTTTTCGCTCGGAGAATACGACCCAATCGCTGAGCCTCTTGACGACGAGATCCACCGTGAGACGAGATTTGAATCAAAACATTAGCCTCGGGAAGATCGAAAGAAGTATCAGCCACTTTCGATACGAATATACTATTCACTTTCGGATTATATTTGAAATTCTGTAGAATTTGCATTCTTTCTTGCTGGGAAGTAGGGCCGAAAATGTAAGGCCTAATAATGAGGAGTAAAAAATTACTCGTTAAAAACAAACATGGTTCGAAAAATGGAAAACGCTGTACCTGTTCATTTTGATAGCGTAGTGTTTTAAAGCAAAAACATTATCGGAGAAAACGATTATTTTATCGTTTCGACGTTCGTGATAATGAATAAGAAACTGACAAGCTCGGAATTTTTGTGGATTCATCACGTACAATAACTAAAAGATCAATTCGTAAAAATAGTAATTAGAAACAAGCATTTTCATAAACCAAAAAAAAAACAATTTACCAGTTTTTTACAACTTCTACAAGCTAGATATTCTCTGTAAAATTCAGGAGTCATGGGGCACCATACCTACAATTCCATAAATGTAACATCTCAATCAACAAGAATAATTAAGTAGTAATTTACTTCGGCGCACTGTACTCTGGCGATGAAACCTTTCTTCTGCAACTCTAACCAATTCGCTTCGTATAATTTGGGACCGATCAAAAAATTGAGATCCTCAATCTTGTCATCTTCTCGAACCAGAGTGGCGGTTAAACCTAGTTTACAATGCGCTTGAACGATCGTCAGCACTCTTCGAAACATTTTCGCTGGAATTGTGTGTACCTCTGTCATAATATTTCACCCTTTATTAAATTGATTGAATCGTTTATAAAGCAAAAAAACCTTACCATCTAGTAACATTATGCCCCATTCTTGCTCTTTTAACCATTCCATCACTTTCTCAGCTTCCCAAGACCTTTTCTGCTGATGCGTAATCATGGAATATGTAGTAATACAAACACCGCAACCTAAAATACACGCAATTTCAATTTTTTTTAGAAAGAAGAAACATTTTCCCACCAAATTTTAATTTAACAAACCCATTGGTTTATCTTTAGCGTCAGACGTGAATCGACAAATCATACCATCATCAGCTGTGGACCACATTTTAAACTACAAATTAAATCATTTTAAAATTTTCGAAATTAATTCCAGCAATCTTGGTTTTTTTTACTTGAGATTTCCACTGCTCTACCGAAACACCAGAATTACACAAAACGAGAGCGCGTTTCCTTAAAGTACAACACGCTGTCACACCTACTAAACTTTTTCCGGCTCCTATCAATATTTAAATAACCATTATATTTTCTCAGACATTTAACTTAATTATTTTTTTTGTTACCGCACGGAAGTACGATGACTCCAGACCGAGCTCTGCCATTACCGAACATTTTTCTTAAACTTTTTTCTTGATATGGTCGTAATACAGCACACGGTTTTAAATCAATGCTAAAATATTTTTAATTTAAAAAAAAATTAATATTGAAGGTTTTCTCGTTTAAAAATGAAAATTTACTTTATGTCTGGATTAACAGTGTCATTTCTAAAATCATATTCTGCTAACAATTGATAATCCAGTTCAATGCATCTAAATTTGTTAATTAGTATTAATTTATAGTAATTTTAATCTATACACGTAAATTAAATTTAACAAAATCCAAACCTTTTTTGTAAGATTTCAATTTGACTCTGATCGACTTCGAAAGATACAAGTTGCGTATCTTCTTGATCGTCGTCGTCGTTATCTATTTTTTCGAAAAACTTGGCTAAATCGTCAGGAACTTGAGTTGAAGTTGGTCCTTTTTGATCTGCCGCACCATCTCCTGCCGCAGCGACTGGTGTTTCGGGATTAGAACTAGCCATTTTTCCAAACTAAAAAAAAATTTAAAGTCAAAATTTGAAAAAAAACAAAACATTTTAAGCAATTAATTACCGGGAGAGCTCGACCGTTTAAATTGGTTCCAGCTGCCGTAACAATGAAGTTATCTTTGGTAGCATCACCGCTTTCTAAATCGGACCTCAACCTGCAATTCTGAACAACTGGATCCTTTAATAATTTTTGTAATACTTCCTAAAAAATACAATAAAAAAACCCACTCATAAATAATTATACATTAATTAACTAAGTATACAGTATCTTACTGGAAATTGACTTTCTACAAAATATTTATTCCTTTTCAGAATCAATTTAGCTTTTCCGTAGCTCAGAGTGCATTCCTACAAAAGTCAACAAGAGCATAGTAATTACACTATTGTCGGGTTTAAAAAAATATTTACCTTAATAAACAACTCGATTCCTTTTGGAATGCTAGTTTTACTGAGACGATGAAGACAGTCAATAATATCATTGGTTTGTAAACCGACAGAAACAGCTGCGTAAAGAGAATAAGCGGTCAATCTGTATTCGTGAATGTGCTCTGGTCTGCAAACCGGCTTTATAAAATAATTTCAAAAACATTTAATTAAATAAATGTTATAGAAATCAGTCGATTATAGACAAATTCTACTTCTGAGATTGCGATTAAAAAATCGTGCGCGTGTTTATATAGTGGTGAAAAAGATTCGAGGAAAATATGACCGTTCGGTGCCTAAAAATTAAGAGAGAGAAAAAAATGAAAGTATGATCATAAATCCAATCTAGTTAGTAAAACTCATGATAATATGTTATCACGGTAAAACTGTTAATTATATACTCACCACCCAGAGAGGACGAGATGCATTGTCCTGTTTCAATTTCAGTTCAGATCTGTAATCTTTCGCTCCGTACTCATCTTCTTTCGCTTGTTCGACCACAGTTCTGGTAGCGGCAGAAGGAAGAGCGACGCCTTCCCCGTCGTCGCCACCGCCGGCATCCTCGTCGTAATTATAGTCTCCGGCTTCGGGTTTAAACTTTTTCGACTTTTGATCTGCCGGGTTCGGTAAAATTTTTTTATAAAGTTGAGTTTATAATCCATAATAAAACGCATTCATATTATACAATTTTTGCACTTACCTCTGTGACTAGGTCGTTTAAACTTTTTCGAACCACTACTCATTGTAAACTATTAAATTAAAATACAACTTAATAAATTATGTCAACTATTAATACTGGAGAACCAAAACAAATAAAATAAATGCACGAAATGGGTTTATAACGTTGTGCAATCTGACCTAAAAATAAAGAGACGCGTCCTATTTATACCCTCGTATTTTAATCGATTCAACTATCGATACTTGCTTTCAAACGTCATTTTAATTTAAAACAATTAGCTCGTACTGCATAAAAAATTAGTTTATACAATAATGAAGTTATTTATTAATGTATTTTGTATTTTTAATTAATGTTTAATTGCATAATTGTAGTTAAAAAGCTAATTGTTTACGTATTTAGTTAGGCACTTGACCGATAGAGGCGCTAGAGAAACCTTGAAAAATTTTTTTTCCGCATGACGCTCGGTTCCACCCCTTTTGACTGCAAAAATTTTGACTTTTATTCATTTTATTTTTATGATAATATTTTATTCAGTAATGCGCGATAAATTTTAAAAGCAGATGTCTGCGTATTGATAAGGGAAAAATTGTGATAAGCTTAGCCAAAACTATGCAAAGCCAGCATTATAAATGAGTGACCAAACAGCTGATGATTACAAACTTTTTGAATTTCACACACTTGAAAATCTTTTTCAGCCGATTCAAGGATTAACCAGAATCAAAGTAACTTAATTCGTTTATATTTTATTGTTTT
>JAQGAY010001952.1:0-12173 GCA_034698085.1 Polydesmus angustus
AGTTTTAAACGACTCTCTATTGGATTTTTATTGGTTGAGCAAGATTTTTTTTTTTTTTGAGAGGAAGGCAAGTTGCAACTGCAGTGCAGTAAAAAGTAAGGTCTTGTCGATGGGACGTGACACCGCATTACTTAAGCATTAGCGTTTCCGGAACATTTTTCAGTCGGTGTAGTAAAAAGTTTTTTAGATTTTATTAGCGAAGGGGGTACCACGCTGTCTGTCTCCGCTCTCTGCGTAGGAACCAGTTACCACTCCCAGGAGCCGCCTCACTCACGTTCAAGGTGGACAAGTTCCGAGCGAAAAAGTCTACTCCTGTTTGTTTGTGATTTTTAATTGGAGCGAATTTCTTATCGTGAAAATAACAACGGTTGCAGATCTACGTCAAAAAAAAAATGGAATATTTTTAGTAGTGATATTAATGATTTATTGCACGAAATGGTGAGGTAAGGAGGAAATAAAAAAAATCAATCACGATTACTTTGGAAGTGTCCCTATGGCGGAAATTTTTATTTCGTTGTTGTTGATGGTTGCCAAAATTGGAGCGGAGAATGTTTCGCAGGTGACGCCCAGAATATTTTTCTTAATGAATTGGAACGCTTTTCACTCTAATAAGCGCTTATTAAAATGGGCTTTTGTTGATTTTTTTATTATTTTTTTTTGGAGGCTTCACATCGTGATCGTGTGAATTTGATCAATCAATTTTAAGTGTGTAATCCGAAGCGATTGACGAATTTTTTTTTTGTTTGGGGTGAAAAGTGGCTGGTTGTCTATTATAATACTTCCCAGCAGTTTTCAGAAGAAAAAAGAATTGAGAAATTTTGAATTCGTAAATTTAATTCGGTCAAAAAATAAAATAATTGCGTACCGGTAATAATGAACGAAACGACAACCTATTAAAATTGGACGTTCGTTTGAAACTAATTAACGCCATGAGAATTAGGCTTTGGTTCTGCTACAATAAAATATTCGATTCCTTTTTTTTTTGATAACATTTTCCTGTGAAAAAAAAAAATTGGTACTGGTCAATAATTCTTTTTAACAACACTAATTTTACTGGAATAATCCATTTAACTTCAGCATGTGCGAAATAACGTAAACAAAATAAAAATTAAATTGGCTTATATTTCTTTGCATGGAATTTTGAATCGAGATTTAGCGCCTAAAGTTTATGGCAACAATAGTGGTTTTACCAAATGAGATTAAATTTCTACAAACAAGATTTAGTTAATATTTGCGCCGTTTTTTTTAGGGAAATCTTGGTTTCGTGTTATCGATACTAGCGAATCGATTATTTTTATATCGATAATATTCGATAAATAGCACCTGGCCGCGAAACCCACTAGTACCATCTTAAAACGTCAATAAAAAATTACGGTTTTTTTAAAAAAATTTGCGATTTATTTTGTACTATGTTAAGTAAATTTATTTGAATGACGTCGACAAATTTATAAAGCGATGGCACTAATTTAGCTTTTTTTTGTTGCTTTCGACATAATTAACTATTTGTTAGATAATTAAACGTCGCGCTTGAGCATAATGCCGCGTCAACTTTTGATTATCTTTAAACGAGCTAATTACAAAGACTCAGTAACCTGATTAATTAAATTAACTCGTTAATTGCCTAATTTCTCATTCCAGTGAGAAGTGCAAAATATTTTTTTTCGGGTCATTTTACCGCGTGTTGTTTGGGGGAAGAAAATGGCTGCGCTTTGTGTATTATTTAAGCGTGGTTGACGGGGCGAATGAAAAGACGGAGATTTGAAACGCGTCTATTAAACTAACAAAATCTAAAAATATGAATATAAATTTTCGCAAAGTTATTTTTTTTTGTTTACTCCACTCAATTTGCATATTTGTTTGTACAGTGCGGTTGTTTTGTTTCTTTTCCCCCTTCCGAGTTAAATGGTGATCCGCGCATGCGCGCGTATTGGCGGGTAAATATTTCACGGACGTGCGTCGAGAAGAACGGGTTTGTTTTTGTTTTTTAACGCTTAGTGGTTGTTGTAGAACACGGCGAGATGGAATAAATAAAATTTGCGATGAAATATTTGCGAGCGGAGGTTGTTTATATATATATTTTTTTTGTGTACTCGCCTTGATATTGTTGGGGTTGGCAAAGAGAGCTTTACAGTGAGTTACTGCAGATGGAAAATCTACATGGCTCGAAACAAAAAAAAAAAAAAAAAATCAACAAAAGTAAAATAAAAAGATGGCTTTTTCTTTCTTTCTTCTTCGTCGTCGTGTTTTTCGTTTATTCAAACTCGTAATTTTCGTCCGTGCGCAGTCAAGACAATAGTTTTGTTCGGAGAAAGAATAATAAAAATCTAAAAACTACTTCATTTCGAGGTCCGTTGTCGAATAAATATTTTTCAAAACTCAATTTCATCTCCCTGTTTCGCGAAAATTGTTTTGACAGCTTCATTTTCTTTTTTTTTTTTTTTATTTATTTTTATTTCGCATTGTCTGTTATTTTCGGTTGTATCTTCTTCGTATGGCGTCTTCTTCGCCGTTCCCGAAGATGAGAAGAAGTTTTCGGTCGGGCTTTTTTTTTCATCTTTTCTATGGGTGTGAGTGGGAGAAGAATAATTTTTTTTTCTCTCGCTATGTATTTTTGTGTGAGGGTGGATGCTGCGCCATCTCTCTCTTCATCTTAAGGACCCCCTCTAACTCATTTTTGTTTTCCAAATTTACGTCTCGTGAATTTAAATTCGATTTACGATTTGTTGCGGAGTTTTGCGCGTGAAGATTGATGCTGCCGCTGCTGCAACTGCTGCAGTGAAGATGAAATTGTTCATCTACAATATCTTTTTTTTTTATTATTTTTATTTATTTATTTTAATATATAAGGTCGACATTACTTCAAACGCGATTCAAAGCGCTTCTTTTATTTTCTTCATCTTTCGTCTGGTGGTATATCATCATCATCTAGGCGTCGACTGATTATTAATTTGTTTCGTGAATAAAGATATTTACGAAGAAAAACAAGATAATTGTGTTTTGATGCGATATTTTAATAGAAAATTTAATTTTGCGCCCATGGCTTAATTAAATGTTTTTTTTTTCTTATTAATGTAATGTATTAATTGTTGACGTGTTTTTTATAGCGTTGGTGACGTAGTAAATTATTAATTTTATTAAGCACTGAACGTTTTATTGTTTTTCTTTTACATGTACAGGGGAAAAGTTAGAATTGAGAAACTGGAAGAAAACGTGGGTCTTGTTCGATTCGTCGCACACCCCGATTTTGAGACGATATTCAGACGACCGTTAATCGGTTATGAATATTACAGCTCTTTTCTGTGCTTAATGGATTTTAATAATAATAATTATTTAAATAATAAAATTTATTTCATTCAAAAGTTAATTAAAATATGTTGCAAGTATTGAAGTGATATGGCTAAAAATCGGTTACAAAAGCGTAGGCTGAAAATTGGTTCGAAATCTTTCGCTGAATATTGGTCTGCGCGACAAATCGAAGAAGACCCAAGAACGTTCCCGGACAGTTTTTTTTTTTTTTGTTTGTTTTTTTGGTACTGTGAAATTTCTCAAAACCTTCCAAAATAAGACCAATCCCATTTCGAGACTACCCCCAAACAAGTTCCTCCGATTGTCCCATGTTAATACAATTCCCAAAACCGTACTGCAACAACGTTACCACTCATTTTAAGTTCCATAGAAAGCTATTTGAAGTTGGGTCTTCATCTGAAAAAAAAACAACAGTATTTTGATGGTGATTTTTATATGAGCTATGGATGTACGGTACTGTAATTAGAAAGCGAAAATACACTATTTATTAGTAGTACATTTACATGTGATTTTTTTTAAATACAGTAATTATAAATTGTAGGTTTTTGTTATAAAATTTCAAAAACATGCATTTACGGTAATTTTGTGTTTGTGCATTTGTTCATTTTGAACTATCTTTATTGCAAGTGCAAATAATATTGGTGCTCCCTCTACCGTCTCACACATTAGCAATGAAGTGATAGATTCAATTTCTCCAAACACTCATTTTCGCTGCTTGCTGTTTTCTCAAAATCAAGGCAAAGTCTTTTTACTACTAACACGAACTTGAAAATGCCATTTGTTTTGCAATAAAAAGTACAGTGTACAACAACGCAGCTTCTTTTTATCATCGTTCGGAATATTTTACAGCTTCCGTGAAGCAATTAGCTGTGACGTTTATCCAGACGCTGTTTAAACACACACAGATTCGAGTGCTAAAACGTCTGTTTTTTTTTATTATTTGGCACTTAACGCGCTCATATTGGTTTTGAACGGGGCGGACAAATGGAACACTCGATGATAAAAACTACGGTCTGATAAATCGGCACTTAAAAAGTTTTTGGGACGCGCATCTTTTAGTATACTTATCTCATTGAATTTTATCCTTTAGAAATCTTAGTTAATATTGCAGTGAAACCCGGTTATAGTGCGATTCAAGGGACCGAAAAAAATTTGCACTATAACCGGGAAACGCTAAAAATGTAATTTAAAGTATTTTCTTAGTGAAATGAAACATTTACTCAAAAATATTTTTTTTATCTAATTTTTTTTGGCTTTTCTTTACACACATAATTATTGTAATTGGCACGAAAAAACTGCTCAGAAAAATTACAATTTTTAAAATTTCTACCGTATATTTGAAATTTTTATTTAAGTAAAGCGCACTATAAGCGGGTTTATTATACAGGCTTTTAGTCTCTGGGAACCCAAATGTGGTCGCACTATACGCGGGTTCGCACTATAAGCGGTTTTTTTTAACACATGCTCCAATGGCGTTGTCCAAGGAACCGGGCAAAAATCGCACTATAAGCGGGTTTCACAAAAACAAGCGTCTGCTAGCTTTTCTTGAGATAATTACGGTTAACTGTTTTAAATCGGTAACTCTGATTGTTCGGAACCATCGAATGGAAATTTAATAATAATTTTTGAAGAAATAGGACATTTTAAAATTGGGTGTCAACGACCATATCAGAATAAAATTATTATTTTTAAAATAAATTATTATTAGATAATGAAATTTATCTCGTTCAAGTGTGTTCTATTTTTTCAAAATTATTATTTTTAATGGTTCGTTAACGAAGATCGCGATTCCACGCCTAGTAGCTTAATTAGATGGAGAGGAGAGAAAATTATGGCTGTTGAGATTCTAAGCTAATTGATCGTTGTTGATGTTCACTGGCAACTTTGTTTCATTAACTTTATTTTTTCACGACGTTTTAACGTCTTAAATTTCACCCATTCATTTCTCTCGTTTTACACTTTCAGCGTGTTTGTTGTTGTTTTTTTGGCTCTCTCTCTCCGCACTACAGTATTTTCCATTTTAAATAATTGAACAACTGTGGTCTTATGATTTACATGCAACGTGTGTGCGTGTATATAAATGAAGTCAAAGAGGTGATAGGGTTTATTCACAACCACACATCGCTATCCGGTTTCGCGGAGTTAGCTCTCCTGAAACCCAACTCCAGATGTCAGGACTGAGTAAAAATAGGGACTCGGTTACATTTTAACTTTAAAGACAGCTGTGTCTGCCTGCGTTCGTCGTTTCATTTTTTTTTTATTTTTTTGAACATCTCTTGTGTTTTTTTTTGTCTTTCTATGTCATCAGTGGGGTGAGGCCACGAGGAATGGGACAGTGATGGTGGGGAATGAGGGAAGCTCATGCTTTTATATATTTATGAGGTCATGAAGCGAAGACAAGGGGGAAATTTTTTTTTATTTTTTTTTTTTTTAAAAAAAAGAGTACACCGTATTTTTGAGATTTCTTATCTCATTTTCTCTTCCCACTTTTTTTTATTTTTTATCTTTTTAAATATATTGGAAAATATGGCTCCAGACGAGATGATAAAATGAAGCGAGCGAAATAGGGCTGACGCGGAAAATGTGACACGTGAAGAAGAGTTTCGCTTAGCTCAACATCAGGTTGACACGAAAATGACAACATTTTAGCTAACCCCGAAGTTCACGCGAGCAAATTCTTTCCATCGCTAAGTGATAGTAGTATGGAAGTAATGGTAAGAGACCACTTTCGTTTTTGGTATCTATGGAAATTAAGTAAAATTGATAATTCAAAAGCATTATCGATTTTTTTTAAAAAAAAATGTTAATTGCAGTGCTCAAGTGCACGTATATATTTTCATACGGGGTAGACTGGTTTTTTTAAAAAATTTGAAATTTTTTTATTGCAGTTTAAGCAAGGAGAAATTTTTCGGTACTATTCTCTTTGCGTAAAATTCTAAAAATCAATAGTACAGTACTGAAAAAAACAAAATAACAATCGATTTTGACTTTCGAAAATCGTACAACTTTATTTCGATTGGACTGCCGATCTATCGGTTCCGACAAAGGATACACTATTATCATTATGTGTATGGTGTATTATTTGTCTTATGAGTCTTTTGTCGTATACTTATTTGTCGTTTACAGCCGGTACCATTTCATGTTGATACGGATATGTCCCAACACCATTTCAATTGTTTATTTTCGATGTTTATAATTGATTATCGAAATCTTCGTCGATACTATCGATTTTTTTCCGATGTTATGCGTGCCTCTCACGAAAAAGAACATTGGAGCCCGACCTATTGGTATCTATCGAAATGGCACCACCAATCGAACGGAGATCCGACAAAAGACTCACTCGACAAAGGATTCACCATATACACACCGAGAATACTGCGAACAGTACCAATTTTTCTTCTATGGGTCGCGCAATCCCAGCTGTAGAAGTTTTTTGGAGGTTTTCCGTACCGAGATTGAGAATTTATCTCAGTTCTAGAGGTTTTACTCTATACAGTACTCAAATTTGTTAAATGATTTAGAAAATTGCTTCGGTTTTTTTGTTAATAAAAGCACTAAATCAGCGGCGAAAGTGAATAACAAGTCAAGAAACGAAAGTACTTTATATCTACGCAAGTTTTTAACATTAAATTACATAAAATTTTCAGAACTTGGTAAATGTTTTCCCGCATTTAAACTTAAGGAAATCTATCTTTTCGAGGAACTAAAATTTTTTTAAAGTTTAAAAGTTTCACGCTTTGAAGAAAATGGTATTCTATTAATATTGCACGCACTATAGCTTAACGTTTTTTTTTTAGTTTTGGAAATTTGTATGGGTACCTGTAGTTTAAAATTGTAGCAGGATATCTAAGAAAATTCGCTTAAGTTTTGGTTGCATAGGAAGCGGTGTTACGGCATCGGTTATCGATAAGTGGTTGTCTAGACACAGGTTAAAAAATATTTTTACCAGTCAACATTACCCACAGCCGGCACTCGATTTTTACATTCTGCCATTTATTCACTCAAATGAGATTTTTTGATTCTTTTCATAGACAAATTTCAATTTACTGTATCAAAAGTTCGTAAATCTTTCGCTGCGCTCGAAACTTTTTTTTTCTTTTTATTATTCTTCGATTGGAATACCGGTATCTAAAAAAAATTGAAATGAGGAAATAACTGTCAAAGATAAATTTTCAGAAATTTTCTGAGAAGTCTTTATTCCTCGACGTTTGCGGAACGGGAATCAGAACGTGAACATTAATTCAAAATAATTGGAGTTTAGGGAAATGAGGTTGAATGAGATTTTTTTTTACTGGAATTTACCGAGAAAATGACTTGCGTAGATGCGGTAACGAAACTCTATGCGCAGTATTCAATATTAAAAGAAAAAAAAATGGGTTTTTATGGTTTTTAAAAGGTGAATCGATGCGGAACAGATTTTTTGGACAAATATTGGAACGTCATCGACGGAAATTGATCGTGAAGTTGCTGTTGATTTTATTTTTTTGGTGGTAACAGTAAAACTGCGAATTGCGTGTCATTTTCATACTGAATTGAAACTTATGTTTTTTGCGGTTAATTTTTTTTCTGCCGCGGTAAAATTTCGTTGATGTGCGGTCTTATTTTTTAAAAAACAAGGGCGCGTTCGAAGAAAAACAACAGTGTGAAATTTCATTCGACGCGTTTCAAGTTGTTAATTTAAATCGCCAACGGTTTATCTATTTACAAGTTGAGACATGGTGAGGGCTAACACTGTCTAGTCAGCAGCGTTGGGTTATTAGTACTGGTAACAGTATCGAAATCCTCTTAACAATTTTCAACTACATAATTTTGTTTACAGTTTTGTAACCGAGACGCTGTTTAACGTTTCTTGTTTGTTTTTTTTTTGCCAGCGCTTTATTATGTAATTTGTAGTTTTATCATGACTCAGACTCTAACGTTTCTAATGATTTTTTTATTGGTAATAAAATTGCTAGTCATTAACCTTAAAAATGGATTTTTTAACGATCAATAAGGAAAATTGTAATGTTTATTTTATTTAATTTCAGTGTTATTTTTAGTTTTAGCGCGATTTAATCAATTTGTTTTTTTGAAGATAAGTTTATTTTTTGAGATAATGTATTTTATCGAAGCGAATCTCTGGTGTGTTTACTTTTGTGATTTCAATTAACATTTTTTTTTTAATTTTCGAAATGAAGAAATAATTTTTTCTTTGACATTTATTGCTTTTAATTTCGTTATCTAAAAAGTTAAATTATCGTCTTAATTGATGCTGAGCACATTTATGGCGTATTTAATTTATTAAGCGCGAGGTTGCGTTGTGTAGTGTGTTGCTTGAGTTCGAGGAAGTCGTGATGAAAAGCAGACGACACGCTTAAGTGAGACATTAACTCGAAAATATTATTTTAAGCAGCAAAGAGGTGATCAAATTATTCGACAGGAGCCTTCCTCGTAATTTAATTGAGAACTTAATTTGGGCGCAAAATTTTTTTTTTTTTTTTAATCGGCGTAATAATAATTAGTCGTTGAGTTTCGTTCCTCCATCTCTCGTATAATGGTGGAAATCGAATAAGAAAAAGGGGTAAGTGAAAAAGACTGCGTGATAGGAAAATTAGTGGTTCCGTTCACGTACGTGCGGACACGTTTCGAATCTACTTTTCCCTTCGTAAATTCAACTTTTCCTAGATCCCAAACAGGTAAATAACACAAAAGGCTCTGTCGTTATTTTGTTTTCCAAATCCATTCTCGATCTCTTTTTTTTCCACACACACACACACAAATAAATAAGATAATATTGCGAGTGGGTTGGTTTAAGGATTAGTTTGTTGTTATATTCGGACGTGACTCGGGTTCGGACTTTACCTTAGCTTCGGGTTTTTTAAAACCACGATCATTTTCGAAGAAAAAATAACGATTCTGAACCAAAACAAAAAATATGTAACTTATTTTTTTGTTGTTGTCATTTCTACTATTTATCTACGGACTCGGAGAATTTTCTGCGGGGTATTTTTTTTTTTAATATTATATGCGTAATGATAGAATATAAATATTCTAGACAGAATCGGGAAAGAGATAACGGGCAAGAGTAATATTGACTCCGATGTTATATTATTTGCCAATTGAAGAAGAAGAAGAAATAAAAAAAATGGTTCCCCCCAATCTTATTTATTAGTTTTTACGAAATGATGTAATTCCATTTCGATGAGAATGTCATTTAATATTATATTATTTTAATATTGTTTGCTTTCAAAATTCGCTTTTTAAATATTGACGTTTTCCCGCTTTACGTACCCAGTATATATGACAATAATAACTAAATGGAATTGAACTTGTACCAATTCCGTTTCTTCTTCTTCATTTTTTTTTTTTTTATCTTTAAATATTTGAAGAAAAAAAAAATTCCGCGCTCGAATTTAATTGAAAATAATATTATGGAGATAAACGGTGGATGTTTATTTAGCCTAATTTTTCTTTCATTTAAGTGGCAAATTATAATACGAAAATAATTAAGTTTTTCTTTTTTCTGGATATATGCATTTTTTTTTTTTTTGGTTGAGTTTTGATGAGACCAAAAGCTAAAGAAAATATTTGGATATTGCGCGTGAATCGCGGTGTAAGCATCAATGCGCGTGTGAGAGGGTGTGTGTGTTGTCTTTATCGATCGAATGATGCTTGGTGAATATTTAATAAATTTGGTGGCTGTTGCAGTCTACGGTGTAAGAATAGCTAGACTTTTTAGATAACTCGTGTTATTTACCGTATCACGTGTACGGTATAAGGAGAAAAGAATGACGAGGGAGGAGAGTAGTAATTTGGGAAAGTGAACGAAACCTAAGAACAAGATGGGAGATATTTTGCAGGAAAACAGATACAAACATCGATTAATTTATTATAGCTCGAGTTCATTAACTGAATTTCGCAGGCTTTTCAAGGCCATTTTTATTAAATACCGACTTGAATTTTTTTTTTCTTCTTTTTTTCTTCCCAGTAATCAGTTTGAGAAAATCAACCCCGCCTTATTATTTAATGTTTTACAAGTATGCAAAAAGCGGAAGTTAGAATTTACATGTTTTGTTCGTTGGAAAATTTCGGGTTGTTTTTTTTTTCTACGTTTAAGAAAAAGCGAATGAAACTCGTAAAAATTAATCATCATTAATTTTTATGTACTCGCTTTTTTAAAACGATATTAATAATTATTTTTTTTATCACAAATTTTAATTAAACGGCCATTAAAAATAACAATTAGAAGGACAGAAACCTTTTTATTTTTTATAATTCGAAGTTCAACAATTTATACACTTTTAATTGTTTTTGATTAGACTAATTAATTATAAAAAGGTTTGTCGTAATTACTCTTTGGGGGTATTATTTATTTATTTTTCTAAGTAAATTTTAATGTTTGCCGAAAAATGACGCGAAAAAAAATGAAAGTGTGGTTGATATTTTTTTTTTTTTTTTTGAGGTTTGGTTTTTATTAGTTGAAATGTGAAATGAAGGAGCGGTTTACTTTGGGAGGTTTTTTCTCACCTAATATTTTGTGATGAACAGGGAAAGTTGATGCAGAGAGTTTTTTTTTTTATTATAACGTGAGCGGTTGTTTTTCTTATCTTATTCCTCTCTATTGTCGTCATTTTGAATCATTGGGAATGGCTGTCAACTGACCCTTCTGCTTCAATAACCCTTTGCGATATGAACTGTTGCATTTATTTGACGGACACTATTTTTTTTTACTTGTTGTTTTTCTTCTTCTCTTATTAAAAAAATGGCGAACGAATACAATTGAAACAGACGGGTGAAGATAGGATTTTTTTTGTACATTATCTTCTCCGGAGTCTAGAATATGTATAATGGTCGAGTGTGTACATTGTTGTAAAATAATAAATAACAGACGTCTCTGAGCTGTTTTATATTCACACTCGAGGTGTTCGAAATGTAATAGTATCTTATTTAGATCTACAGTATCGAGTTACCAAACTTTTTTTAAAAACGAAAATGTTGAAAGAAAAAAGAAGTTTATTCAAACTTAGTTTATATTCTTTTAAATGTTTCGAAATTTGAGCCCCAGTTTGTAATGTGATTTTCAAAGTGAAAAAAAAAAAATTCTCTGGTTTATTATAATATGGTAATAGAAAATCTATTGCGAAGACTTCCTGTTCTATGTCATTGCAAAATTGAGGGAAAAGTTTTCTAAACAATTCAATTTTTGAATAATTTAGCTTTCATTTTTATTCAACCAAGGAAATTAACATTCAAATTGAAATTTGAATGTTACTATTGAAAAACGAAATTTATTGCACGTATTCACATTGTATTTTGTTTATATTATACAGTTAATTAGTTTTATTAATTAATTTATTTGTATGTTTATATTATACAGTTAATTAGTTTTATTAATTAATTTATTTGTATGTTTATATTATATTAATTTTTTTTTGTCTTTTTTTTTTCTAGGTAAGTTTCGTTGTGTTATTTGTCATGCGCAACGCATTTCCATTGTTACGAGGAGGTGCGCGTGGTGGAATGGACGTCGGTGCAGAGAGAGACCACAACCCCGTGTTTACGAAATTAAAGCATAGGCGTATAATTTTATTCTCCATTTACAACGGTGACGAGTTAATGTGACAACTTGTGTGAATCGGCGGTGGAAGGTTTGTGTTGAAATTGAGTCAAATTATAGGTTTTTGCGGAGGTGACTAAAATTTTTTGAAATGGAAAGTTCGGAGAGCAGGGCGGAGTACCTACTCATTTCCATATTTACATTAACGTAGTTTTATTTTTTTTTTCTCTGCGCATTTTTTTTCTCTTTTTCGATCGAGAGGTTTAATTTTATTATCATGATTATTTCACGCTAATTATTCGTATTAAGTTGACCCCGCCCTCCACTCTTT
>JAQGAY010001953.1:0-12173 GCA_034698085.1 Polydesmus angustus
ATAAGTAAATAAAGCTGGATTTCTGCGTTCCACCCAATTTCTTAATCTAGATCAAAAACTTTTTCCGTGTAGTCTTTCCCCGAAATACAGTACAGTATGTCTCTTTTGGTAATACAACATTGTGTTTTTACTTTGTAAAATATAGTTCTAGTGACCATGAAAATATTAAACGTAGAATAATTTTTAAGAGATCGACTTTTATCTCTTAAATATTATTCTACGTCGAACATATTTGGTTTTTAATAATTATTATTGATTAATAAAATAAAATTCTTAACAAAGTAAAAAACTTATAAGCAGAAAAAACAAAACACAAAAAAAAAAAAATTCAATAAGTTACTGTAGTGTAAATTTTGAAGAGAGGGAAGAAAGTTGCAATGTGCGAATGTTTTCATTATCCGTATTTGATTATAACGTATTGATTTAATGTTGGTGCAAATCCTCTCGAGTGTTAGCGCCCGATACAAGACTATTAGGCAAAAGTAAGCGCGGCAAAAGCGAGCGTTAAAAACGGCGGCAGTGGCATCGGCGGCAGCCAATGGGTACACGCGGCGCTTACTAGGGGCTTGTAATGTCTGCTGCTACTGCATTGATGATGCATTTCTATTATGATACAAGACATCCAAGCATATACATATATACATTCATATATATATCTATCTACATTGGAGATGTTTGCAGGGTTGTATATATAGAGTATACAAGATACAGTAGTAGCTATTATTTAGCCTTATGCCTCGCGTTGGTTGGTGTTAATAAACCGCCGGTGTCAGTGCCATCACATCCACACACACATCTCATTGATTTGAATATCATGGGTTGTGCGCCGAAACCTCGGATGAGGAGGCTACGTTGCTTGCAAAAGCTTGCAGTTTTACAACATACACATAGTGAGGAAAAAGCATATAAAAGCTCTCTACAACTCTACTACCAACTATACTACTGATATATCTCTACTAGTCAGCATTTATCCAACAACTGCTTACTTTCTATAAGAGAAACCATTAAAGGGAGTTGCTCTATCTCTCACTCACTCTCTCAATTCTCAATGTGCATTGCATTGCATTCGATCGTCAACTAACACACTACACTCACAACGACAAAGCTTGCTGCTGCGTCAAGCTCACTGCCTACTCGTCTCTTGTTTCCCCAAATTCTAATGGATATGTAATCAATCGGTGATTGAGAAAAAAGCCGGAGCCGAGGAATTTTTTTTTTTTTACATAAACATCAACAACAAAAAAAAAGTTCTGGGTTTCTTTTTTCTTCTACTTTGTAAATATTCATCTCCTCCTTTTTTTTGTTTGTTTGTTGGAATCTCTGTCGGGCTACTAGTGTTGGTGTTGTGGATGGGACGGGTGATATATTATTTTTTCGAGATGATGGTGATGATGACAGAGGAAGAAGATGATGCTGTAGATTAGGAAAAAAAAAAGAAATATACAGATCCATGTGTGTGCGGGCGCGAGAGGGGAGGTGAGGAGGAGAAGGATGATGTGATTTCGGGTTTTTGTAACGCTTTCTCGTCATTAGGCCTAATCGACGGACTTTTTAAAGGTGATGATTACTTTCAATTAGTGTCAGGACGCGATACGAGCGTGTGCTGCTGCTACTGCGCGAGAGAAAGAGAGAACGAACGGGTTGCACGAAGCGAGAGAGAGAGAGAGGATATTATTATTATAATAAAAGAAGGGAGAAAAAAAAAAAGTTTGCGAAATATGTCTAGCCATCATCATCACCACCACAATAGTTATTCGAGCAGCAAAAAACGGACCAGAAGACCGAATTTTTTGCCAGCCGAAGTAGAGAAGTTGGTAAGCGCTTTGGAGCACAGGAGGGAGTTGGTGACCGGTGAATTAGGCGGCGTATACAAGTCTCAAGCTGACCTGAGGAAGGGATGGGACGAAGTGACCAGAGCCGTCAATTCCATCGGACGTTCCATGAGAACGGTGGCCGAGATTCGAGAAAAGTGGATGCATTTGAAATGTCGAACGAAAAAGAAAGCGTCGTGCAGTACGCAGACTACGACGGGAACTAATAGTGGTGGTGGCGGCGGAGTAGGAGGATTAGGTGGTGGCTGTGGAAGTGTGTTTAAAGTGGGAAGTGGTGGCGGCGGAGGGGCCAGTAACGGTGGGGGGAGCGGTGGCAGCAGCGGGGCTGATGGGTCGACCGTCGGTAGCGGTGAAGGACGATCGCGTGACCCTCAGTTGGTGGGGGGTTTAGTGTCGCCGTTAGAAGAAAGAATTCTGAATTTAATGTGGGGATGTAGCGTGTTTGATTTGCCGTCAGGTGTCGGCGCACATCTCAATTCACCGACTCACGAACAGGTAGATTTGGTTTTTTTGGGGGGAGAAGATAAGATAATGGGGGTAAAAAAAGATGGTGGTTCTTAATTTTATTAATTATTATAATATTGTATTAATTCCATTTTTTTTTTTTTTGGAAAATTTTTTTGTTTTTGAAATAGAAGAATGAAATATTATTTTTTTTTAAGTTGAGGAGTGAGTGATACGAAAGCCATTAAGAGAACCGTGGTAACAGATGGAGAAATTATAGAATATTTGCATAGCTGAATATTTACGTTATTTTATTACAATTCTATTTTAAAAAAAATTTGCAGGTGAAATTGTCTAAAGGAATTTTAATTCGCGCGTTTATAGTTAAGCACGAATTTTTTTTGTGCGTTAGCAGGTTTATTTTTTTTTTTAAATTTAATAATTTTTTTTTTTTTGCGACGAAATTTTAAGCATGTAATGCATTTTTCGCATTGTTTTAAAAAAGGGTGACGTAATGACCTCAATTTTTGTGACGCAATTTTTACATGAATAATTATGGAGATGTTAACTATCGACCTAAAATGATTGCGCGAAATGCTTATTTTGCGAGTAGGCTACATGTATTTAAAATAAAAAAATTTAATTAGTACTTTTATTAATTATTTAATAAATACAGCAGTTATGGAAAATAATTTTTTAATGGCTTTCGATATTAAATACATTAGTTTAAAAAAAAAGTTTCTTCAAAAAAAAATATTTTTTTTACCCCTTTTTATTTTTAAATTGATAGTTGGGGATATATTTAATTTGTTATTTGTGTATTGGGTTGAAGATGCCAGAATCGTCAAATTTATCTGCCAGTTGCACAAGTGAACCCCCTTCGTTCCTTAAAACGGAAATCATCGAAGAAGACTCAAATAACGAATTTTCGCCTTCGTTTCGAGGTTTGCATTTTTCTTCGTTTTGAGTTTTTTTTAGCTTTCAACTGTTTTTGAACGTGAGATTATTAATTTTCAGATAGGTGTTCAGTTAACTGCAATCAATCGTGGATGTGCTCGTCGCAAGCTGTTTTGCAGCAAATTCTCGAGCTTCAAGCGCACATCTTAGATACGTGGATTGGCGTGAAAAATTCAATGGATGCCAACAATAAAATACAAAAAGGAATTCTTTACTTAAAATACTTAAAGCTGCAGTTGCTAGCTAAACAAAACAACCATACTCTTACGCTTCCATCGGAGTTAGAAGTACTTTTAAACACAAACTCTGATTGAGCGCGATGTTTCGAATATATAATTATGTTTTCCTACAAGAAATATTATTATTATTGTCGAGTCAGTCACAAATTATTTTTACGTTTTTTTAATGACATTTGGCTGCGGTGTCATCGTCGTTCGAAGTGATATTCTCCAAAAAGCTTCCCCGTTTGTCATGTTTTTATTCTCGTTCAAACGAATTAAAATTGGTTTTTTATTAAATATTTGATTCCGTGAAATCTCTTTTTTTGGAAATTTCATCGGCAGTTTTTATAAATTTGTTCTACAGGATTAATAATGTTAATATCTTATTTTGAATTATCAGATGGAAAAGCTCTATCCTTTTCTTCCTCTGAAGTGCCCCTTTTGGTCAGACAGCTGGAATTCGCACGAACTGGGAGGAAAGCTTGTACTGTTTCCAGTAGTCAAGATTCGTTCATCCTTCAGTTTCAAGCGGCCCAAGGTCATTAATTTATTATTTTTTAAGAAGTTGAGGGTTTATTAACCGCCTTTTATTTTTTTTATATATGCAGACTTCCACTCATTCCATCAGTTTGTCAAAAAAATTCAGTCCGAAAACAGTCTGTCCGCGTTTGGGCAGAGGACCGACGAGTCGTCCGCGATGCAGTATTTTCAATTTTACGGTTATTTATCTCAGCAGCAAAACATGATGCAAGATTACATCAGGACGTCGACGTATCAGAGATCCATCCTGGCTAACATGCAGGATTTTAAAGATAAAGTAGTTTTGGATGTAGGAGCTGGCTCAGGGATCCTTTCCTTCTTCGCTATCCAAGCCGGAGCGAGGAAGGTTTACGCCGTAGAAGCCAGTTCTATGGCGCAACACGCCGAGGTTTTTTTTTTTTCTTTTTACTGTTTAATTGAAGGCGTACAATATAATCACTTTTTTTTTGTTGGTTTATAGACTTTGGTATTTAATAATAAGTGCGCAGGAAAAATAGTAGTGATTTATGGAAAAATTGAAGAAATTGATCTTCCCGAACCAGTAGATGTTATTATTTCAGAACCGATGGGTTATATGTTATTTAATGAACGTATGCTGGAAACGTATTTGCACGCTAAAAAGTGGCTGGCTCCTAATGGTAATTTTAAATGAAATTTTTGAGCAATTTGTTTGGTTCTAAGCTTTGCTTATTATTTATAGGGAAAATGTTTCCTACTCGGGGAGATCTTCATATTGTTCCGTTCACTGACGATACCCTCTATATGGAACAATTTTCTAAAGCCAATTTTTGGTATCAACAGGCATTTCATGGCGTCGATCTCTCTAGTTTAAGACAAGCAGCTATGAAAGAGTATTTTAGACAACCTGTGGTTGTAAGTGATTTTTTATGATTTGCTCATCAAAAATATATATGGGCGACGACATTTCTAAAGTTTTCGTTTATTATTTCAAGGACACATTTGATATTAGAATTTGTATGGCAAAATCGCAAAGGCACGTTGTAGATTTTTTGGAAGGCCACGAATCAGATTTGCATCGAATTGAAATACCTCTTGAATTTGAGTTGCTTTGTTCGGGCACTGTACACGGATTAGCGTTTTGGTTTGACGTTGCCTTTATTGGTTCTGTGTAAGTTACTTTTATTTAAAAAATTTATTTTTATATTTTCTCTGTGCCTGTCATTGTAGCTAATGAGTTGTGTAATATATTTAGTCAAACAATTTGGCTCTCAACATCGCCTACAGAACCACTTACTCATTGGTATCAAGTGAGATGTCTTCTAGAAACTCCTATATTTGTGAAACAAGGTCAAATTTTAGCCGGAAAAGTTGTTTTAAATTCAAATAAAAGGTTCCCAGCATATATTTTTTTAGCGTGTAATAAAAAATTTCACAATTTCTTTTATTATCATTTAAGACAAAGCTATGATGTGGATATTGATCTCAGTGTCCAAGGTACAGGTACAAAATCATCGAATACTTTGGATTTGAAGAATCCGTACTTCAGGTATACCGGACAGGCTCCTCAACCTCCTCCTGGACACAATAACACGTCTCCGAGCGAAAGTTATTGGAATCAATTAGATCAAATGACCAAACAAAGTACCTGTTCTAAAAATCAACACAGCGTTTAGAGATTTATTAATGTGTTTTTGCTTTAGCTGTGACTACTGTAAACGGCATTATGATAAATGGTCTTGATGATCTAGCCATTCATCAACAACAACAGAATTATGGAAGTTTGACTAACAATGCAGCCTCTCCAATGATGTACAATTCAAACGATAATATCACTCAGCAAAGAGCAGCTCAGGCAAGAATCTCAGCCAGTATGGCTGCTACATCTATTGGAGGGGGCATCTCACCCTCACTTTTTACACAAGTAAAAAATACTTGCTCTCTCCTGTGGATTTCCTACCGATTTACACAAAATTAATTGTTTTTTTTTCAATGATGTGAGAAATGTTGCAATTTGTTAATTTTTAAATTTTTTTCCCCTGCTTAGATTCCTATGGGTCACGACGAGGAAGGAATGATGAACCACTCGCTAGCTACTATTTCGTTCAATACGAATTCGTCCAGCGGTGGTCCCTCGACTACATCCATGTCGAAATCAGGCTCAACGCACATTTATTCACCTCAGCAGCAGCAATCCCAACAACAAGTACAGCAGCCAACTCAACAGCAACACGCTGTTGTGATGGGCAATACATCTCATTATCCCGTTAGTAATCATTTTATGATTGGCGATTATGTGACACCTGGAAACATTATGTTACCAACACAAGGTCTGCCACAATCATTCAGGCAATGATTTTCATCACCTTCAAATGTGGTTGTATCAAGATTTTTTTAATAGACTGCTTTTGTTTGTTTGTTTTTTTTTTGTTTCGGGAGGGGAAATTTATTTTTCTCAGTTCAATTGTGAGATCGCCCAGAAGCGTTCTCAGATCTTGACTTTTATTAATTATTTGGTTAACAACATGTGGTAATAACGTAGTCTACTAGTTTCAAACTAGTTAACTCTCTTTTAATGTACATTTAGGAAACGTCTTCCATGGTATTTGTGACGTTTATTTCATAAATATGCAAAATTACGACGGGAAAATTAAGCTTTAATTAATGATCATTAATTTTAAAAGACGCGAACTTAAGTTTGTTTAATTTATTTTGATAATGAATTAATGATCTGATTATTATTATCAAGAGCGTGCATTTTAATTCTCGAACTAAGAACGCTTCTTTCATTTTCAATTTAATCAGAGTTTGTGAAATTTTGGGGGATCGTACTCGTAACGATTTTTATTTATCATTATTTATGATACAATTTGCGAAGTTGTTTGCGAAAGTCTAAGGGTCTACAGTATAATGAGCATTCTCACAGTGAGAAATCTATTGCAAAGTATTTTAATTTATTCAGGGTGACTTGATTTCTTCGATACAATATCTCTTATGGGAAGAATTCTGAGCTATGAACAAGTTTCAATCTTTTACAAATTAAGAAAATGCTTGGTACATAGTTCAGTATATTAAATACATACTTTCTAGCTCATTCGCATTATGACATTTTGTTCCGAAAAAGAAAATTTTTGTCGATAGTCGTGTCTCATGTATACCATCATTTTCATAGTTAATGCGGAACTTTTTAAATGAGGAAATGGGATGTTGCTCCAAAAAACTTTGTGAAGAGAATTTTTGTAGAATTACAAGGTAGTAACCGCGTTCATGTATCTGAGTATCGCGTTATTTTTTTTTTTTTTTTGCTTTTTGGACTCGGATATAATTTTAATAATAATTATTTGTGATTCGAATAGCACCCAAACACAAATCACTCATTTCACAATATTTTTGTCCGTTTTTCCGATGCCACTTTTAATATCAGTATTTTTTTATTGGTTCTATAAATACGTCCCAAATGTCTTTCATCGTCAATGTATTGAAAAATAAGTTAATAAATATCTGATCAGCTGTCAATCTGGTCTATTGACACTGCTCTTTTATTTACAATCTATGCATTCGCCTAAGACCAAACTCGAACCATTTTCCGTCGAAAAGGCCTTAACTGAACCCAATATTATAAATCGCAAATATCTAATTTTTTGGGTTATGATATCGCTCAATTAAAAGTTGTACTGAAAACTAAAAAAAAAGAAATTTTGGTTCGTGCTTGGACTTAGTAATTAAAACTGCAATTGATCAAAATGAATTTCATTTACAATGTTGTTTTTTTAAAAAAAAAATTTTAACATAATTTCTACCTCATATTTAAGTGAAGTCTGTATTTGTGTTTGGATGCTAAAATTATTATTCCACGGTTTTTTTAAAAATTCTCGATACCCCCTCGAAAGTTTTGTTGTGTAACCAATGAATCGCGCTTGCTTCTTCATAAGAAGCATTTGCACGAATTGGTTCAAATGATTTTTCTATATTTACTCTCGCTCTTTTGTCATTGTCATCCCCAATATTCATTAAAAACCACTTAATCGATAACTAACAGTCAATATTTTTAACAAGTTTTATTACTAAAAAAAAATAACATTTACACGCGCTTTTAAAATTTATAATAATTTATGGATATATTATAAAAAAAAACATTTCAGTCCCTATAAGTTTGCTCGTTGAAGAGCAAAGGTCACGTCGTCAGTACTGATATTCAACTTGACTCTTTGTAAGATACCTCGATGAGCGTTGTCCAGAGTGAGCAGGCTACAACTGCCTAATCTGGCACAAATACCAAGTGCTTCAGTATGATTAGGCGTATATATTCCTAAAAAAAATCCACAAACATTATATAGCACTCGGTCAACAATAGTTTTTTTGTTATGCTTTTTACCATCTATTCTGCATAAAACCAAATGCTGTCTTAGTACTTTGGTGAACGTGGTCTCTTCCAAACCGGTACGTTGAAATTCGCAAACCACGGCTTTCAAAAACGTTTGTTCTTGTAAACTCGCACATCTATAATATTACAACAACCACAAAGAAATTAAAAGGTATTGTATTTGTGAGGTATGTATTGGGTATTTAATGTTAACCTAATAGCTTCAATTTTTGGCGATGAGAACATTTCATTAATAGCTTGGTCTGCCTCAACCATTCCCACACACCCAACTTTTTTTGTTGGACTGCCTGACGAAACTTTTCCGATCAGTTCGGCCGCTCTTCTACAAATATCCAAAGCTCTTCTAGCGTCGCCAGATACTGCAGCCACCTATTTTAAAATATGTAAAATATTATTTGTGAACATCCTTTTGTTTTTATATATTTACCTTTCTAGCGATAAACTGAACAGAGTCCGATTCGAAAACTTGATTGCCGTTTAAACGAGCCAGGATAATTTGTTGCAGTTGACGAAACGTGTAAGGTTGAAAAGTAATTCTCGTCAAACCAACCCGACTAACTATTCGATGTTTCATTATTCTTTCTGGCAGATCCATGGTATTTGCGATGGCGATGACTACAAGACGAGCTGTAGATTTTAAAGGCCAATTGAAAATATTATATAAAACATCTTGTTTTCTATTCCATAGAAGATCCAGCTATACAAAGGAAATTTGGGAACATTAATTATTTTAAGAAATAGCTTTGGGGAGTTTGTTCATTTACCTCGTCCACGAGAAGAACAACAGGTTGTCGTTTATTGTCCTTCGTTGTTTTCTCAAAATATTTACATAGATGATGGACGGCATCAGTTGGTGACGCTTTCTTATTAAAAAGACTCTGTTTCATGTCCGTAAGTATATTTTAAGTTCTGTTATTTACGAATTATTATAATATTATTTATATACCTTATAAATTTGAACGTAGGCCTGCCGTGGTTCGGTGGTTTTCATGCCATTTATACTGATAAATTTAAACGGTGAGTCTTGTTTGGTGAAGATTTCCTGAAGATTTTGTATAACTTTGGTAACCGTCGCTGTTTTTCCAGTTCCAGGAACTCCAGATATGTACATGCATCTAAGGATTGTAATATGTTTTATTACGTTTTTACTTTTGATATTTTAGTTAAGCTTATAATAATAATTACCCTCCGGTTTCGGTTAAAAGTTTTCCATTGAGAAAAGTATATATTTCCGCATACTCTTTCTCACGACAAGGTAGCGCATCAGGAAGAGACGAAACGTGCAGACATTTTTGGGCTTTTTCAACCTCAGTTGTTGGAAGTAAAAAATCCACTTCTCGACTGGGCATTGATGGTGTCAAGTCTAATTTTCTACACTTTAAAGTTTGGAGGAAAAACATGTAAAATTTAATTGTTTTATTTTTTAAAGAAAATGTTTTTAATATTTACAATTCTAGATCGTGGTGTTTTCGGACTAAGTTTAAGTCGTCGAACGGATTTGGAAAGAAATTCATCCTCTGAATCGAGGTTTTCATCATAACTCTCATCACTACTGGAATCACTATCAGAAAAGTAAAAAGTTAATTATACTGTAGTTAACTTCTAATATTATTTAAATGCTGTACAGTATTACTTTTCAACAATTTTTTTCGAATTTTTCTTTTTGATCCCATCATCCCAAAGTCGAACGTTAACTTTTCGTCCTGATCTCGTAGTCATTATTTTAGCAATACTAAGTGGTGGGGAAGGTTTTGAGCGTTTAACTGGAGAACATTCAGTTTCATCTTCGGAACTTTGTTCTTCGATATCGCTTTTCTTATTTTTTGATGATGACTTTTTAGTCAATGTCAATCTAAAATTAAGATATATTATTTTTACTTCTAAAATATAAGCAGCAATTAGTAGGGTACTGTATTATACTTTTTAGTGGGAGTTCGAACGAGTCGCACAGCTACATTTTTAGGTGAATATGGCAAATTTATATCTGTTATTTCCCCGAATTTATTTTCCTTTTCATTTCTAAATACGAGATCAAAAATACAAATTTAAATTATTTTTTAATAAAGTGAGAAAAATAAATATTCTTACCCGTCCTTTAAATATTTTTTATTTGGAGTAATCTTTCGTCCCGAAGAACTACATTCAACAAGTTTGCTGGTGTTTTCCAAATCCAACTTTTTTCTAATTCTACATGTTGTTAGGCGAACGTTCCTTTCTGATAGCACCACTTTATTTGTAGAATCGGGATTCGGCGGAGAATATTTAACTTTTCTGGGTCGAACGCTACTCATTCGTACTAACTTGAGCTTCAAACGCGAGTTGGACGGAGTATCGTCACTATGTTTATCCGGAGTTTTTACTTTAAAGGAGTTAGATCCATGCGGAGTTGAATATTTTGGTTTGGCTAGAAGTTTTAATAAATAAGTTGAATTAAAGCTGTGTGAACTATATGTAATAACGGATGATAATGCTTACAGGACAAGAACTCGAATTCGTCGGAGGAAAATTCGTCAATCTCTTCGTTACTCGTATATTTTCGTGATCGAAAAGGACTCGGAACATCAATCACAGGTTCGACAGCATCTCCAAAGTATTTCCACCTTACAAAAAATTGCTCCATTCCATCTTCGTTTTTAAGAGAAGGTAAATTCTTTAATTGAGTATTCACTTTGGTGACCTAAAAAAAAAAATTATATTAAACTCTAATAAAGCTGTTTCTCGATAGCAAACGTACCGAGCATTTCTGAAAGATTGTTTCAGCATCGATATCGTCGACGCAAGCATTTCTTCGATCGGCGAAAACTTCTTGCCAAGGTAAACACGCTTGTGGATATTTTCTAATTAGGGTTTTCAACTGTTTATTGATATCTTCCAGTCTGCAATACCACTGCACCATTGCACGATGTCGAGAATCGCTTTCAACACCTAAATTAAATTTTTAAAAATTGTACGTTCTTGTTTAGAAAATAATTAATTTTACTATAATAACAGTACAGTTTAAAAATTTAATAATTTCTTACCGGTATCGTATAAAACTTTTACTCGAGCAACATAACACTTTTTGTTACCGTTAGAAATTAAAACGTGGTCACCAACAGTGAATTCTTCATCATTGAAATGAAAAGATCTAAACAAATATTTTCTGTTATTATTTTCTGAACATTACTAACCAAAAATGCAGTTCGCTATTGTTATAATAATTATTACTGTACCTAAAAGTTAAACATTCATTCTCTACGAGCTGTACTTTAGTAGCTATTTTCTCGGGTAATAATTGCCCCCACTTGAAATCCAACATTTTTTTCTTCCTGTAAATTAAATTGAAGTTTTATATTTTGTAGGGAACGTGTACTTGTTTCCCGACGCGAACCAGCGGTTTTATGGGATCTTGAGTTGCTTTTGGCGCCAACATCTAAATTGGCGGGAATTGATGACCGCGTCTTCCGGTAGGTGTTGTTTCGTAGGCTCCGCCCAGAACCTACTGCGCATGTCATTTTCCCGCCACAGCTGATCGAGGTAAACAACGCAGTGAACCCGGCGGTTTGGAAGGAATTACAATGTCATGTAGCAAGATTGCGTGTAGTTTAGGATTCGTTTTCTGAAGAAAGGACTACAGTGTATTATGATTTTTTTTAAAGCAACAAACTAAAAAGTATTGAATCCATTTAATTAGATTTTTGCTATCCCATCCTGACCGCGCCATATAGAGGACTGAGAACCTTGGGAGTAGAAATTTAAATTTCATTGATTTTAATTCTTCTCATTCCAAGATTTTCGTGGATTCATTTTTACGAGTAGATTCAAAGTGGAAAAGAGTTAAATTTTGAATAGTTTTTC